>JASCRC010453806.1:0-11140 GCA_030264455.1 Desmognathus abditus
GTTTGGATGGATTTAAATGTAGCCTGAACCACCTCTGAGTCCTTGACATAATTGCCCGACAGGGGAAGGTATAGCTGAGTATCATCAGCATAGTTGGTAAACCCTATCCCCTGTCGGTCCAACATGTCAAAGAGAGGTGTCGTGTACATATTATACAACACTGGGGAGATACAGGAACCCTGAGGGACACCACAAACTAGAGAAGCAGGTTCAGAGCAATGGGGGCCGGAAAACACTCTGACCGTGCGGTCTGACAAGAAGGAGTTAACCCATGCCGCTGCACTGGGGGCAAAGGAGAATCTAGATGTTAATCTGTCCACAAGCAACTCATGGTTAACTAGATCGAAGGCCGCACTTAGATCGAGTAAAAGGAGAAGGGCAGATTTGCCCGTATCAATGATCTTACACAGATTGTCCTTAAGGTCCAACAGCGCGGACTCGGTACCATGATTTGAGCGAAAACCAGATTGACGAATATTGAGCAGCGTGTGAGATTCAAGATATTCGGTGATCTGTAGATAGGCAAGTCGATCCAAGATTTTCAAAAAGAAAGACACGTTTGTGATGGGCCTAAAGCTTGCAGGATCATTCGGATCCAATGTGGTTTTTTTTAAAAGAGGAGTTATCCAGGACTCCTTAAGGCATGTGGGCACTCTGGAGGTGGCAAAAGATATGTTGGCTAGTTTGGTTAGGAAAGGTGCCAGAAGGGAGATAGATTCCTGTATAATGGCAGCATTACAGGCATCTCCCTTACATGATGTTGGTTTCATGCTTAGCACAACATTGGTCAAGTGTTCCACAGAGATAGGCTTAAATTTAAATTCTGCAGAAACTGAAATTGCAGAGGAGGGTTGTGGTAGAGGTGGAGGTGCAGAGGTAACAGATTCTAATGTGGCAAGCTTGGAACAAATGGCTGTCCTGTGTTTATCAACTTTGGCCAAAAAGGCATCTTGAATCTTTTGGCATTTTACATCATCAAAGTCAAGGGAGGGGTTCAGATCTTTTCCCTCTAGCTCATGTACAATTTTAAATAGTTCCCGGGAGTCTGAGGGAGCTGCTGCAATGCGAGAATTAAAGTACTCAGCTTTGGCAGAGATTATGTTTTTTTTATAGTTTTTGGCAGCTTGACAGTAAAGACTTCGTAGGGAATCAGAGGGAGTTTGCTTCCATGCCTTTTCGGCAGATCTTTTAAGTCGTCTTGCCTCGATCACCGAATCCCCGAACCAGGATTTATCCCTGGTTTCGGGTTTACAGAGCTTTAACCGCTCTGGCGCCAGTATGTCAACTGTAGAGTTGGCAGCAGAGCGCAACACATCAGCGATGGAGTCGGCATCCTCGAGGTGTTTAATACATGACAGCCTCGGATGAATCATATCCGAGAAAGCCGTGGGTGTCACTTTCTTAAAATTCCTGGAAAGTTTGGGGTGCCTGACATTAATAGCCTTGCGAGTGAGGTCCGCAAAAGGTAAAGAGCACATGACGAAATAATGGTCAGACCATGGGCATGATGTTATAGTTAGGTTTGATACAGTGACATTGTGAGTCAACAGCCAATCAATAGTACGGCCATGGACATGAGTCGCTGAATGGACATGTTGAGTAAAATCATGTGCACGGAAGAGAGACACCTGCAGAATCATCCATACTGGAGGCACAATAATTGAAATCCCCAGCTATAAGGAATTTGGTGCTAGGCTTAAGATGAGGAAGAATGATGGAAAGGAGTTGTTCCTCAAAACCAGGCAAGTCAGGTGGTGGTCTATACAACACCAAGCATGTCAGGGAGGTAGTATGATTGATGCTGATTTTGAATAACAGTAGATTGCAACTTGTAGGACATTCCGAGACAAGTACATGAGTTTTAAGAGACTCTTTTATGATAACTGCTACCCCTCCTCCGATAGTGTTACTCCTATCATGCCGAAGGATGGTATAACCAGGAGGCGTGGCAAGGGAGGCGGCAGGGGCAGCAGCGTCATGCAGCCATGTCTCGGAAACCGCAATGAAATCTAGATCATTTTCACAAATAAAGTCGGCAACCTCCACATTGTGCTTGACAAGGGAACGTGTGTTAAGGGATGCTACTCTCAGATGTTCTGGTGGTGGAGGAATTACTATTGCTGAGTGAATGGTATGAGGAGGATAAGAGAACGAACGCACAGTATATGATTGTTGAGTGCAGAAATGTAGATCAGCTGCAATAGGGCACAGAGGTGTGGAGCACTCACCTTCCAAGACCAGGGAAGGGGAGGCAGGGTCAAACAGTGGCAAGCAAACGGAGTGGTTCAGCTGGTTTAACTGATTCCAGAAATCTAAGGCATCTAACCAAGCCTGCGAGAACATTGTATAGTGCTGTTGGTATAACCCGGGAACAAGAAGAAGTAGGATAAGGCAGTCGCCGCTGTCGGCGCGGACAGGCGCAGACAGGCCGCTCTAAACCGGCCGCAGACGCGCCAGCGCAGACGCGCCAACGACGTAAAGAAATAGCCGGAAGGGCCTGCTGGGTAATGTAGTTCGTGAAGCTACAGCCCAACTACAGAGACTAAGATGGCAAGCTCTACCTAGAGCCAAGAGCACCAGAGAAAGCTGTGCGTAGAGCCGAGAGCACCAGAGAAAACTCTGCCTAGAACAAAGAGCAGCAGAGCAAGCTGTGCATAGAGCCAAGAGCACCAGAGCAAGCTCTGCCTATAGCCAAGAGCACCAGAGAAAGCTGTGCATAGAGCCGAGAGCACCAGAGCAAGCTCTGCCTAGAGCCAAGAGCACCAGAGCAAGATGTGCGTAAAGCCAAGAGCACCAGAGCAAGCTCTTCCTAGAGCCAGGAGCACCAGGGTAAGCTGTGCATAGAGCCGAGAGCACCAGAGAAAACTCTGCCTAGAGCTAAGAGCAGCAGAGCAAGCTGTGTATAGAGCCAAGAGCACCAGAGCAAGCTGTGCATAGAGCCAAGAGCACCAGAGCAAGCTGTGCATACAGCCAAGAACACCAGAGCAAGCTCTGCCTAGAGCTAAGTCTAAGTCTAAGTCTAATAGTTTCACGTGAGCTACACCCGTGGGTCTCTGCGCACGAAACCGGAGGCAAAGGTACAAGAATGGGCAAGCAAGTAGGATCATCAAAACATGCCGGGTCATAAGGTAAAGAAGAGAGAGTTAGACACAAGTAAGAATCATGTGTCAGGAATAAAGAAAATGGTCTTCACAGCTTTCTTAAAAGCTTCCAATGTTGGTATATTACGGGTGGAAATGTCCAGCGAGTTCCAAACTGCTGCAGCTTGGACGTTGAAACAATGACCACCAAAGGTCGAGAGTTTAAAACGGTCCGCAAGAAGATGAGGTTCAGTGGAGGAGTGTAGATTCCTAACTGCTGGTTTTAGATTAATCTGTTGTTTTAAATACTCTGGAGCTTGGTTGTGCAGACATCGAAAGGTTAAAGTACAAAGTTTGTGCTTGATCCTCTCTCTCACCGGGAGCCAGTGCAGGCCTCTTCTAGCCCCAGTCACATGTTCATGATTGCCCACGCCTTCAACCAGCCTAACGGCATCATTTTGGATAACCTGGAGAGTTTTGTAAACCTTAGTACAGGAGCCAGCATACAGACTATTACAATAGTCGACTCGTGAATTTATAAGCGCTCCCGTGACTCGAGCCAGGTTATTATGATCCAAGAAAGGTTTAATTTGCCTGAGCAATTTGAGAACATATGAACATGTGGACTTGACTTGAGAGGCCTGCCTGAGCATCTTCAGATTACTATCCAGCCACACCCCTAGAGTTTTAACAGTAGTAACGGGCGTCCGAACTCTACTTCTATTACTGAAAAGGCAACTATACCTTCTCCCTTGTGTCCAGCGCAGGATGGTTTAAGCAGAAATGACCAGGCCACCCACGAGTAGCCAGAGGAATGTGGTAACTTGGGACTGCGGGCTTCCACAGGTCAGGGTGGCTTGGTAAACTTGGAGCTGAAACGAGAGTAAAAGGTCCGGTCCTTAGCACTCCATCTCTCCAAGGGATAAGTCTCTCCAAGGGATAAATCGGCGGATCCCCCCTGCCCCCTAAGTGAACTAAATGTACCTGTATTGAGGCAGCGCCGGGCGAGTGGTATTTCTGGATGAGGGTCAGCTGATCTGATTGTTACCGTTAAGGGATCTCGCTAGGGCAAGTGATAGACATGTGAACAATCAAACATGCACAATGACAATTATTAGGACCAGCGTTTGGATAGTTGAGGTAAAAGGATACTGTAGGTGTGAAGGGTCTTGACGAGTTCACCGTTCTTTTCTCCTCAGGCACTCCATCTCCGGGGAGAGGAGGGGGGGTGGGAGAAAGACGAAGATCATGAATTGACTGACAGCAACATGAAAGGTCTGTTTCTTTGTGCTCACAATCCGAGTACTGTTGATGAGCTTTGCTTCTTTGTTACATGGAGAGCACAGTAGTAAAATACCTGCTTGCAGTGACGAAGAAAGTAAAGTAGAGGAACAAACCACTAGGTATGTTTAGTCCCCAGGTTCCCCCTTGCTACAGACGGATCAACTAGCTTAGACTGTGGACAGACACCCATCACTTGCCCTATATAGAAAGGGGGGTGTTCTTATGAACACTCCTTACGAGTTCAGAAGTGTATTTACTACAATTAATTTCTCTTGAACACTGTTGAGTGCAGGGCTGTGGCGTGCAATGTGGTAGCCACCGTCTTCTCCAACTGGCTCACTTTTCGAAAGGAGGTAAGATAGTTTGTGTCTCTGTCCCCAGTCATGCTACTACCCATTTTGGTTCCTGTGGCTTTCCCATTGGTGTATGAGGGAGGGAAGTAAAAAAAAAGCAGATTTTTTTCTAGAGGGAGTCATAGAACAGTAGATTTGTTTGATCTTGTCACCAGCGGCAGTAACTAGCACATCTGAGGAGGGGTAGAGCAGAGTTTGGACTCAGTAGGATTTGTGAATTGGTCATATAATACAAAGTTTCTTTTGCAAATTGTTCACCTTGTTTAGGGATATTTTAAAGAGGTTTATTTTTGGCACTGAGCATTGACGGCTTGTACTTGGAGTTGAGGATTTTCCATTGAAAAGAGTCAATCTCCGTGCCAGATGATCTCCATTTTCTCTCAAGCCAAAAAACTCCATACATTTTTTCAATTTTTTTAATAAAAATGTTTTGCTTTTTTTGTTTGTGTGACTAAAAAGGTTTCGTTCGTTTAATTATTCTTTATTAGCAGTTTTTCAGCATACAAGAATAGTACAAAAAGAAATACATCAAACGCCACGTGCATTAATAAAAACCAGTTCAATTACCTTTGCAATTTCTTTTTCCAATTATAAAAAGACTTATAAAACGACACCACGTAATTTGAAACTCTCTTTAGAGAAAATATAAATTTTCACTATAGCATTAAACTCAGTTTCATTTAGAATTGAAGATAGATTAACCTTTCCATCAATAAAATACATTGAAAGCCAACGAGCTCTGAGTTCAGACAATTGTGGGCATAAAGTGAAAAAGTGCAGGTAGTCATCATTGCATTCAGGGCAGTGCGAGCAGGTACGTTCATTTTTGGCACATTTTGAGTATTTTAAAAGTTGATTATTAACAGGTAAAATACCATATCGAAGTTTACACATGAATCTTCTGATAGGGCGGGATAGTTCAGTAGACATAAAGGTCTCCATTTTTTTGTGTGTCTTGATTTGAGAATACAGATTAAGGGAGGATAGAGTGGAACATTTTTGAACCATTTCAGAAAAACAATGCACACTGTAACGTTCTTTGATGGTACATATGTCAGGTACAGTGACAGAGGTGTCTGACCAAAAATCAGGGAGAGAGCAATGACGATTAAAATCCTTTACAAACTGTAGCATGGAGAAATTATAATCGCTAGAGAATACTTCTTTCAAGCATTTATAATTTAGACAATCCTTGTTAGAGCCATTCCAGACTTTACAGATGTATGAGTACATCCTAATATGAGCAACAGTAGTTACACAGTTAAGATTCAAATCCAAATAAATGGGATCAATGGGAGTACTAGTAGGGAGTCCCAAAATTTTTCGCCAACATTTTGCTTCCCAGGTCCTCAAGGGGACCAAAGTTTTAAAACCCCAGGCCTCCACACCATAAAGTACTCCTCCCAAGGTCTTCGAATTATAAATGGACAACAGCCTGGGAATGTCACGAATGATCCCTGAGAGATAAAGTTTAAACAAGATATTCTCAGAGAATATAAATTTTTGTTTTAATGAGTCTGTGTGCGAAGACCAGAATTGTTTTGAAGAAAAAACGATACCCAGGTAACAGTATGAGTCCACCACCTCAATTGGTCCCTCCAGAATAGTCCATCGTAGTTTTTTAACCAAAGGTTTACCAAACACAACTATGTTAGTTTTACTCAGATTTATCTTGATATTATTTCTCAAACAATACTTTTCGAGTAGTAATAGTTGCTCTTGTAGGCCCACCGGGGTTAAATCAAAAACAACCATATCGTCTGCATATGTGAGCAAACTAATACACGTAGAGTCTATCTTTGGAGGGGTTGCTTTTTCTGAGCAAATAAAAAACTCAAGGTCAGCTAAAAAAATATTAAAAAGGAACGGGGCTAACACACATCCTTGTTTAAGACCGCGATAAGTGCTAATTCTTTTGGTGAGTTCTCCATCAGGGCCATATCGGACTTGTGCCCAAGTGTTTGAGTACAAACAAGCGACCATCTTAACTAAATGTGGAGGAGCACCAAGTTTTAATAATTTCGACCATAAAATCTCACGAGGGACACGATCGAAGGCCTGTTTAAAATCAACAAAACAACAATAAAAATTATAATGCTTAAAATAGACATATTTTTCAATTAAAAATCTAAGAGTGAAGCAATGATCTACAGTAGAACGGGATGACCTGAAACCCGCTTGTGTTTCCTTAAAGATGTTATTTTCTCTTTCCCAGGTTGTAAGCTCATTTAATAAGAGTTTGGCCAGTAATTTACTACCTGGATCCAGCATAGCTAGTAATCTGTATGAGTTTGGGGATGATCTATCACCCTTTTTAAATAGGGGAAAAAACACAGAACCTAACCAAGAGTCAGGGAGAAGGTTAAAATAGGCACAGTGATTAATCAGAGGGGTAAAAAAAAGCGACCATTGGGAGGCATTGTTCATGAGACAGTAAGGGGGTAACCCTTCAGGGCCACAAGCCCTAGAGGGATTCATTTGTCGTAGGACAGAGCACACCATTTCATTATTAACCACGAGTGATTCAGTGATATTAGGATATTCTACCACAGTTGTCGAGTTTTCTGATGTGTACAAAGATCTCACATAATCCCTCCAAATGTCTTCACAGAGGTAAGCATCAGGTGGAGAAACAGTAGATGGGAAGGCTAACTTGGCAACAAAGCCCCAAAAAGTTTTGGGGTCTTTGTTAACCATGGTCTGCTCCATAATAGCATTAAGATTGTTAAAATGATTAAGTTTTTTGTTTTTCAAGAAAAAACGATATGATCGCTGCAGTTGGAGAATCTGGTACCAGTCAATGCAAGGTTCGCGTCTTAAATATGCAATTCTAGACCACATAACATTTCTTTTATTTTTACACTCCTTATCAAACCAATTAAGAAGACTATAAGAGTCTTTTAATTGTGTATTGTGGTTGAAACTCTGATGTGGAATTTTAGAGACAATATTTGCTATAATTTGGTTATAATGAGAAATAATGTCGTGTGGCTCAGTGATTAATAAATCATTACAGTGCCAGTCAACAATTTTTTCCAGTAAGCCTGGGTTGAAAGCATGCCAATTTATCTTAGATGAATGTGAAATAACGACAGCATTACATTTAGCACTTTTCTCATTACTAGGTAATAAAGCATTAAAATTCATGAGGGAAAAAGATAACAACAGTTGTGCGTGATCACTGCAGGTCTGCCAATTGATTTGAAGGCTTTTAAATAAAGATGAGTGATCAATTTTCCCAATTAGGAAGTCAATGCATGAATGAGAGTTGCCTCTCCTAAACGTAGAGGTAGATGCCATGCTATCAGTTGTACGACCGTTTATAATGTAAAGCCAGTTAGAAAGAATCATATCAAACAAAAATTTATCATTCAGGGTAGGATTTGGAGCCACATATACAGTCTCATAGGACGCTTCAGGTAGCAAAAGGTCAATTTCTTCCCAATTTGTGAGCAGCAGAGGGTTGGTCAATTTACAATTAAAATCACCACCGCATAGGATAAAATCCTCTGGATAAGTTGAGACAAGATGATTAAATAACGATTTAATTCTGGTTAGATATATTTTAGCGTGAGGACCAATTAGCAATGCTGGCTTCAGATAGCAATTAATTAACAATAAAAAGCCAAATGAGTCGTGTTTTGCCAGTTGGATGCGTAGTGCCAAAATACCTGGAATATCAGCCCAGACCAGGGTCACAAGCCAGTTGTTATTAACATTTATCAAACAGGCTACGCCACCAGAGTTGTGGCCAAAAGTGGAGGTATTGGCATATTGTGAATATGTAGAAAAGCCATCTACGGCAAAATCCTTATCAACCCAGGTTTCTTGCAGCATGATAATATGAAAATTACTTAAAGTTTGCACCAACTGAGTATTAAAAACATTCTGTATCCCTGCACAGTTCCATGACATGCATACATAAGGCATAGGAGTAGTAAACTTGTTAGGAGCGTTGGTTAGAGTGCAATGAGACATTCAGTGACGATTGAGAAGAGTTAAAACAACCTTCAATAAAAGATTCTTGCAGAACATTATCTATATCTGCAATGATGTTAAAGGATTCATATCTGAGAACTTCTCGATTGTGACCCTTTGATCTCTTATTAGCAGAAACTATAGATGTAGAAGCCAAGTCAATGTTGTTCAATTTTCTTTTCTTAGGTGATATGGAGCCTTTATTCGGTCTTTCGTGAGATGCTGATTTTCTAAAGACTTTCACCTGTGAAACATCGATGCCTCTGATTAAAAAATAAGAATGGTAGCGCCATACCAGTTCACGAGTGGCAGAGTTGACAAAAAAGATAGTGGTTAGTGAGAGATCTGCCCCCATGTCAGTGTAATTTAATGTGGAAATATCGTTTTTATTTAAATTTCTTAGTTGAGGACAAAGGGAGCAGATATATAAAAAAGCAGGGAGATTAAAAGAGTGTTGAGTGAACCCATCTTCCTTCCCGAAAATAGGTCTAAAGTTTAAGGAAGTATTGCAAAAACCTATTGGGCGAGACTTAGCTGTGCTGCTGCTTGCAGAATCTACAGGAGTGGGTTGTTGGGTAAGAGAAGCATTACCCCGGTCTTTCTTAGGAGGTCCTTTGTGGGCAGGGGAACCAGAGTGCGGAACTAGTGGAGTGAGATTAAAAACTGATGCACCTGGGTTCAAAGGGTGAGAGCTAGTGGAGGACAATGGCGGAGCAAGCCCCATTTTAGTTTCCCTTATAGAGGTTTTATACTCGGACAGTAGTGAGAACATTTTGGACTCCATGGCAGATACAGATTTTACCAATTTCTGAGATTCTTTTAAGCTTTGAATAGCAACTGAGTGGTCATTCTTTTGGAGTTTTGTTAACTCATCCAGTTTTTTGTCTATAGTCTCAATGTTTTTTGCCACAATGCTACCACCATTTCGTGTGATTGCAAAGTTTTTATTAGTGGCAACTTGAAAGTCAGCCATTTTACTTTGAATTGTATCTAGTGTGGCCTTTTGTGCAGACATGATTTCAGAAATATGGTTCATAGCCTTTGCCATTTGGCCAATGGCTGCCACATGAGTAGACCAAGTGTTACTGTCAATATTGAGTGTTTTGGTATTTACAGAAAGGGAAGTATTGGGAGCAACATTTTCTTCGTTCTCTGCAGAGTTGGAAACATTCGCTAGATCTATCATACTACCATCTGACAGGGTAACAGAAAGATCGACCTGACTAGGACAAAAGGAGGTACCCCCCTCTACAACAGAGGCGTTAACCATGGGCAAACTGATAGGGTCAGTAGCACCTGAGGCATCAGTGGGTTCTGCATCAGAAACCTTATTGTGTTTATCATGCGTAAAGGAAAACATAGTGGTTTGGCGTGTGGCTGCAGGAGTACTACTCTTATTGGTTCTCAAAGTAGTTTTTCTACCGTTGCCCAGGCGCCTAGTGCGAGTGATTACCATGTTATTTGCAGATATACTGTTGCACTAGCTGAAAAAATCAGGGGCAGTGCAATTATATAGCAACTTTTGCCGACAAGGTCAAGCACTGTGTGAAACTCTTGAACAAGACCACCAAATGGGGTAAAAAGAAAAAAGATGGAAAAAGAAGGGTAACCTACTGCTGTGAGGAGCCCTCACGTCAGTTACCACAAAGTCAACATCTCATTTGGTGGACACCTGATAGGAACGGACGTAGGCAGATTTGACAGAAGTGCGATAGAAAAGTCCTGCACGTCCAAGGGTGGTCAAGGACTCAGCCTGAATCAACGCTACCTCACTGCTCACTTGTTTTTGTCAAAAGACAGTCATAATACGATAGATGCAATAAGGTAAAGTAGCGTGAAGTCCTCACGTTCTAACCACCGGAGGTTCAGGCGAGGTGGGGCGAGGCAACAACAATAGCAGGACAGGCGCAGTAGAGGCGAAATAGCGGAGATGATGATCACATCACAGTGGAGACAGTCTAAGACAGATTGCAGACTCAGCACCGGACTCTGGTGTCAGGCTCCAACTCGTGGTAACGTGAACAGGCAGTGGAAGGCAGAAATCAAAAAAGTTTACCAGGAGATAGAGTAAGCCTCACGCCTCGTCCGCTCTCGGACGAGCTCAGACGAGCACTCCTCTGCACTCGTGCGCAGCTCGTGCGCGTGTCCGCTTCGCGTTGGCCGCCAGCTGGGCCAGATTAAATAGCGCTTCTGACAGCTGATGATGTCGAGAGGGGCGGGGGCCAACGCCACTCCCACACCGAGGGGGCGGATGGAGATGGAATAGCGGGTCGCCAAATGACCACGCTAATGGGGCACCCCTGTGCACCAGAAAGACAGAGCTGCCAGAGACTTGGGGGTAGATGGGTTTAAAATGAACTGAGCCGCTAGCTCAGACGAGCACTCCTCTGCACTCGTGCGCAGCTCGTGCGCGTGTCCGCTTCGCGTTGGCCGCCAGCTGGGCCA
>JASCRC010464877.1:0-11106 GCA_030264455.1 Desmognathus abditus
ACGCCACAAATTCAAAATAGATCCCTTAATCTGTTTTTTGACAAAGTCAGGGATGACATAAAAAGGCTACCATTTAATGAACAAATAAGCCATCACAATATTGGTGGCAATCCCTAGTAAAACAGAAATCCCCTTTTTGGATTGTTCTTGGATTACTTCAGTCTTATTTTCAAGTCTGATATTTTTGAGGGATTTATTTTGGCTTTTTTACCTGAGGAGATTGTTTTGTCTCGGTATGAAAGATTTATTGTGGCTGTTTAATGGCTTCTTCTTAATAGATGTAATCCCTGCATATAATTATTTATTTTTTTCTCAGACAAACATTTTAGTTGAATTTATTCAGGATTTATATATTGAAATTAAATGCTGAAACCTTCTACCTCGAGTCAGATATTATAATAGAATTTATTTAGGATCTATATGCTGAAAAAAAAAGTGGAAGTATTTCTAATGAAAGGTAGACATGCCTGTCGGTTTTATTTTGGATTTAAATGTTAAGAAATTAATGTTGAGCATTCATCTAAAGCCACGTATAGACTAACAGACAGAACGAAATGGAGTGTGCAGAAAATGTTGTCAGACTACTGCCATTTAAAAGTTGAGAAGGAATTTTTGTTCCACCTTTTGTGTATTCTAGAATCAAAATAATTTTTGTTTCCAGCATTTCTTGTTTTTGCGTGTAATTGGTATTGTATGCATGGTAGCAAACTGCCAAAATCACAGATTTTCAACCTGAGTGCAAAATCTGCAAAATAACTGAGAAATGTGAACCAGACATGATGTCTTGAAGATTGTGCATTTTTCACTTTAAGCCAGTGTACAGCTTGTAATGTCTGCGTACTAATCGGATATTTTGAGACAAAGATTATCTGTTCTGCATGATTCTGAACTCTCTAGATATAGCTATACAGTGGCTGGAAGACCTACAATGACGAGTATGATACAATGAGCACCACAGCCATCGACGATGGGGATCTGTGACCAACATCGTCCTGTGGCACTTGCAGCACTGCTTGAAGCCAAGGTCTGGGGATGACATTTTCACGAGGAAAACTAGGCCCAAACAAACATTTTCTCACAAGGAGAAGGTATTTTCTAACTCTCTAGAGTCTGGAATGCAGAAAAAAGGAACTGATTTAAAGGGTTCCCGCTGGTCCATATATAGAAGAGGAATGAGGATGCCATCTACCAGCACCCAACATCGGCTACATCCTATCAATCAATGATGTCGACGTTGTGCACCAGCATCGGACCCTGGAAGAGGGGGCTCTGAAAAGTTTTCAGCTCTCCAACTGGAACCAGCATGATCACATGGTTCATGATGAGGATTCTGGGAACCCACTATCCAATAGGACAGTATGCTCTTTGTTTCACAATGTTCTTTATCTTCATTGTTGTTTGATTTTTATACATTTTGCTTTATTGTACTTTTTTGAAAAATGTTTAAAATAATTTTGATTCATGTGTTCAAACTTCTGTTTTAAAACTTTTTTAATAACAGTGAAAACGGTACCCATCCCTTACGTCGCACATTTTTCGGCACTTATGCGTCACGCCACAGCACCACCCGTTCTGTCAGTGCTGCGACGTAGCAGTGGACCTGCTGCATGGAGGACAGGGAAGGGGTTACTTATTTGGGGGTTTGGGGAAGAAGGGGGTGTTGTAGGAGGGGTGAGGGGTGTTCAGGAGGTGTAACTCCTCACAACTTAAAAACAAACACAGCGGTCGCGCCATAATATGGCGGAGCATAGGTAATGCCACACCGTTTTATAGGTGCCAAAACCAACTGTAACCGAAGCAACAATGTTACATTTCAAAGGAAACAATACATTAAAAATATGGTGAACATGTGTATATGTTTGTATTTGTGTATATGTTTTACCAACCAATTTAAAAGGACTACTGTCAAAAATGTAAATCTATCATTGTGCCAGAAATTGCTTTGCAGTATATTCTTGCGGAACAAAGCAGGGAGGATCTGATAAAAATTTATATCTTTACCAAAGAGGCCTTTGAATTGCGTGGCTGTGAATTATGACTGTGCTGGACTAATCCGAGGCCGTTACAAGTTTCTGATGTACTGTGTTTTTAATGTTTATAAATTTATATTTTTGTAATTTTGTTATGTGTTTTTGATACTATGTATTTATGTGTTAATTTTTGATTATGTATTTGTGTGTTAATCTTTGACTATGCTGAACAAGCAAATAAAGATTAATTTTACAACAACAAATCTATCATCACCTTGTGCCTATAATATCACTAGTAATTCATACATGTACTATCGTTTCTAAAATGACTTCATCGATGTTTGCTTCGTAGGTTCACTGATGATGCTTCCTTTGCACTGGTATCACAGTTGATATCGTATCAAATAGCCTCTTATGGTTATCAATTAGTTCAGGGCAAACAAAACTGTAGATATTATAAGGTCATGGCCAAAGTCTCAATGCTGCTGTCATTAGGAGGTAAACCTTCCTGAGAAGTAAAGATTAAAGAGCATGAGAAACTGTCTCAGCAGTGCTCCTTACTATGTTTAACATGCAGCTCTAGAAATACTATAGAGACAGACTACCTCATATATCCCATCCTTAAAATGGTGCTTCTATTGCTATGGCTCTGAAGTGAGTAGCTGCTTGCAAATTACACCAACTGCTCCTGATATCATTCTATTAATCTTATTTTTTGTATTTAGAGGAGTACAGAAGTCCTAAAGCTTACAGAGTGCGTGCATCAGCCTATTTGGATTTCTACCTGTCATCTGGGAAAACATAAAGTGAGTGGTAGTGTTAAGTGAGCACTCTGAGTGAGTGCTACCACCACCCCATCTGTGGTCATTTGGGAATAATAATAATAATAATAAGTATTTATATAGTGCTTCACGTTAGATTGAATTCACTTCTAAGGGCTAAAATAACATATGGTACTATTATGCTACTGTGTGGGACTCAATTTATCAACCTGGAAAGGATGATGGGCTGGGTTTGCCCTTCTGGGATTCATGCCTGCAATTGTAGGTTGCACACAGATATTATAGGTGAATGCTCAGGTCGCTGTGCCATCTTACCCACCTAGCGGGAAGGGGAGGATAAACATGCAGGAAGACTATCAGCCAGGATGTGGTATCATTTGACAGCAGAGCACAAGAACTATCAAAATGCTGTCGCAAATGAAATGTCAAAACACTGTATCTTATAATGTAGAAGTTGCTACAATGGTGGTAGTAACTACTCGTTTTGTCTGCTCTTAGTTCCCAAAAGTAGGATGGTCAGAGTCCTTGTATAAAGGCTTAACAAGAGTAGCACAGCTAAGGAAAAGGACTAATCATCAGAGCACCGAGGTAGGCAATACCAGATACAGTTTGATCCCTTTTTAGACTGTTGTCTAGTGATTCTGCCATATGTTTATGTGTGAGTTTATATGAAGGTTACTAAGTTCATGGATCCCATGTTGGGGTTCTCAAAGGTGTGAAAAGAGAGGTTAACATTTATTCTTATATAGCGCAACAAATCCACAGGTATCTAAGTGCTGAAATAATAGTTGACATTATTATCCCACTGTGTGGTACTCAATTTATCGACCTTCAGAAGGATGAAAGGCTGAGTTGGCCCACTATGGTTCAACTCGCTGTGATATCTGACCAGCTTTAGGTCAGATAGCACATAGGCTAGCTAAGTTGTGAGTATGGGTAATAGAGTGTAGAATATTTAACTTGTACACATTTTGTGTCAATGTTTGATAGTTATTTTGCCTATGGGTTTCCATATGGACGCCCCTCTCAGTTGTGCTTAAACCGAAAGTGAATCAGTGACAAATATTGCTGTGTAAGAAAATATTCTTGTGTAGTTGATATTTTAATAAATCCTTTGGACCAAATCCAATATAATGTTTTGGGGACTGAAATTTTAATTTGTACAGATGTATAGTCAATGGATCTCTGGGCAACGTGTACGGAAAGTCTCATGGATTGCTAATAGGTTAAACAACACACTTACAAAAATTATAGGCTTCACACATGAGGGAGACAGAAAAGGGATGCATATTTTTTATGTTCAGCTGTAATAAATACAATTATAGATGCATAACCTGTGACATTTTCACAAATCACACTGCATAAAGGGAAAAGAGTCAAATAACATATTAGTAGCTATTTTTGCAGGGAACACAGTGCACTAATGCAATACGAAGATTTCTGAATATGTTTGTACAATAGCCTTAATTTAAATAAATTAATTTTCTAGACGTATTCAAACTTAAAATAAAACCCAAAAATCAACAGTTCTCTAACATTGAAACTCTTTAATACACTAGCCCCAGTCTAGAGGTCAGGTACAAACCAGTCGTCAACACTATTTCACATGACAAATATTTATGGTCCAAACAAGTATTTCGAATTTGATAGCAAAAAATGGTTGTGTATATGTTTCTCTATTCCCAGATACCAGATAGGGCAATGGGAAAAGCATCTGCGAATGCTAATTTTACTTGTGTTATCCCTGTTTAAATTCTACAGAATATTTTAAGGAAAAGTCCTGAACGTATTGTCGAAAAATTTATATTTAAAGGCATATAGTCCTTGACACAGCCTCTTTCTCAGCTATGGGTATTACGTATTACACAGGTAGGAAGTACATATTTTTGGAAAGTTAGATTTGGCTTAGGTTTTTCTCAGTCTGAAAGGGACTAATTTAAGAATTACTGCGGTTTATTCAAAATTTTCCTGTTAGGTGTTTTGTAAGCAGGTTGAAAGTTGGTCTGATGGTTTTCTTCCCCATTTATTTCAAGCCTGAAGGGTACGGGTACAGATTATGTCTTTTGAATATGAACTGCATTGCATTCGCTGACATTTGCCATTTATGCTATCGTCCACTTGGTATTATCCTCCCCTTTGGCATTCTGCTATTCTTTGCATCCTGGAGGGGTGGTGAGAGGTGATGAGTTTGGAGATCCAAAAGTGAGTATATATATTATATATTCTTTTGCCACTACTTATTCATTTGCCATGGCCTGACCACACCACAAGTCCTAGGGCGAGCCGGTCAAATCAGTTCTTTTTTTTTGTGAACAGCAAAAGCATAGTAATAGCTTATGAAAAGTGTATTATTCACTACATGGTAAAATATGGTTAGCACTGCAAAACTGTTGAAATATATGCATGCAACTGTAAAGGATTGTGTGGGGTGAAACTGAATCACATCCATTTCCAGCATACCTGATCTGCCTGTTAGGAAAGAGTGATATTTACCAAATGATTCTTAGTATAAAGTATTTAGGTTTTTTCTCCCTCAAATAGTTGTAGCTGATTGAGGGTAAAGCTACCCCCTCACTGACTTATGAAAGCTCCATACAAAATTGTCCAGAATCCTTTACATGGAACGACATACCAGTCTTATGTTTTGTGGATTCATTTACGTCCACCTGAATGTCTCATACTTTTATAATGTTAACTCACAACTTTCCAGATGCACATACATAGCACTGGTAATTAATCACTTATGTTTACATAAGTTATATTTTAATACATGATGAAAGTCATTTAGGTGTGGTCCAAGAAGCTTGTACAGAAAGACTCTCAATCTATCTCATATCGATTTGGTGGTGAGATTAGAAATGTTCCACTCTCCACCTGCACTTGATTGCATGCATTTAATAAGGCACTAATTGGTACAGCATCAACAATTTCAAGATTTTCCACTTGCCAGAACTGTCCAATACTTCCAACTTTTTTCAAGGTGTTAATTAGTGCAACATTATAAATAACTGCTTGCACCTCAAATTGGAGAAAGCAAATTGCAATTCCAAATTCCAGCTGATCTCCCTTTCTGTAGGAAACTACACTTTGTTGCCTTTTTTTTAATCTGCAGTACTCTGACCCATACACATAAAATCCCTTCTTGTGCATGTTTACTCTAAGAAAACACTTAACTGTCTTTTCCGTTAATCCATATATGTTTTCCAAATATGTGAACAGTTCCTCATTTAAGTCTTTCCAAAACGTTTTGCCAAGGGGGTATATGCCCACATCTACCTCTTTACACTTTTCAGACAATCTAGATGAATTGATTGTACTGTGGTATAAATCTATCATTTCTTCTGTTAGTTGATGTTTATGTATTTCAAATAACAAGGGTGTTACCTTCCAAAGACCAATTACATGCAGAATTTGCATGTCTATACCTTGTTTAGCATGAATGTTTTTTAACAAAAATCCATTTAAATCTTCAAATGTGAAGCAGTTATTGATATGAAGTGGCCCAGTAAAACGGACACAGTCTGTCAGATGGACAAGATTATGAAGATTAGAGTCATTCCTCTTTCACCATACAACTGCTCATACAGTTGCACAAAAGATAGTAAACACGTTTCTGCATCAGATAAATCCTGCTCACTAATTGTCTCTTTAGAGAGCAGGTAAATACCTCTTGAGAATAAGCAAAAATGGACAAAAAAAGAATGTGTAAGCACATCCTTTAAGAGTGGTACACCCCAGTACAGCAGGAAATTTCTAAACTCAGATGCTTTCCAATGTACCAGATCATCTAGACTTCGCGGTACACGTGTGACAAATATTGTTGGTTTAATTTTTGCTAGAGCGTTGCTGACACGTTCTTTTCTATCAAAGAAAGAAAATGACTCATTCTTATTTTCCTTTGCGAACCAATTCCGCAACAATAGATTCATAATTCCCAAGCAAGCTCCATGCATATAATCAATGATACAACTGTTTCTCACATCAGTATATTTTAAGTACAAAAACCAAAATGGACCTTTGTGGCCTCTTACAACAGAATCAGCCACACCATTATGTATATTACTAATAGTGGTGTCAACATCTTTTGCCATAGTTTCCTGAGTTCTCATCACACTGTTCCCTTTTGGATCTATTTCATCATAAGGAAACGTGTGTGATGAGCCCCCTGTTTGAAACTTGTAACGTTTTCCTTTCTGTAAACAGTGCCAACAACTGTAGTAGCCATTGAATTGAACACAGTTATAAACTAGAGCCCTAGCAGGCAAGTCACATGTACAGGTTAATAGGACACATTTTGAAACAAAAGGTCCATTGGCATCATTAAATTCATAGCCTTGTTCAAGCAAAGTAAGTTCTTCATAAAAAGGTTTCAGAAATGACCACATTGGCGGTTTCACAGAAGATATCCATATTCCATACAGCAAAACATTCTGCCTCCTTTTTCTCATAGCTATTGGCAACTCATTTATTAACATATAAACAGGCCACATGCTAACATTTGAAGACTTAAATATAGGTACCCCATCAGTATTTAATGAGAACGACAAATTATTTTTCTCACTAAGAATTCCTCTGCTATAAAGATCCCTGTAAAGCAAACCATCATAAACATCACTGATATGTCCTGTGTTTTTAGAATAATGTTTAAATCGATGTGTTCTAACATACTCTGAAAAGTCATTTCTTTTCCATAGACTTTGCAACTGTGCAATAATCGATAGCTGAACAAAATATGAAAAAGCAGCAGATTCTGTCAGATCTTTCATACAAGCACTATTTGTACACTGAATGTCTTTCTTTTCAACTAATGTATGACAATCAGAACAATAATAGTGAACGGTCGGTACCAGATTCAAAGCTAAATCTTTTAAAAAATGTCTTAGGTGGTACAAAGATCTTATCATGGAGTGACCATGAGGCAAAAGAAGGCCAATTATTGTTAGAATATCTGAAATTGCTTCATCTGGCAATTTAAACTTAATCATTAGACAACAAATCATCAAAACAGCAGCTCCAAGTGATGTGGTCGTACCAGAGTGAATTTGTTCTGTTCCAGGAATCTTTTCCTCTGAAATATCTTTAAAAATTTCTGTTGTTTCCCCTTCAGAGAAATCAATTTCTTCTGAAATATGCACTTGTTCACTTAACAGGTCTCCATCCTCACTGTCATCAACAAGTAGGTCATAATTTCGTAATTTTGTCTGCAAGTGAACGTTTTTCAAGGTCAGATCATCCTCTACATCCACCTCTGTATTGTTCATAATATTAAAATAATCTGGCACACACTTGTCCACATCTGAGCTGGATAGAACACCTTCATTAGTACTGGTTTGAAAACTATCCATTTCAGATTCAGAATAATTGCAATGTTTAGCTACCGCCAGTGTACACGATAAAGAAGTTTTGCCTGATGAATCAGTTGATTCTATATTTTTTGATTCTGTTTCTTTTGCTTTTTTTGAATAAGTTCCTAAGTCATCTCCACATGATGTTGGATTGCTGTCTAAAACTGGAGTATTCTGTTGTTAAAAAAGATAATAATTTTTAGTAATGTGATAAATACAAATAAGTGAAATCAATGCAAACTGTGAGATATCTCTCTCTCGCTCTCTCTCTTTATATATATATATATGTATATTATAAGGCTACGATAGTAGCCTTATATATAAGTGTGTTTCTCACCCATGCAACATTCCTGAAATGCCATTCCCCTTAATTTTTGAACCGTAAACGCTGTCATCCTGAAATTTTGCAAGCAATTTGGTGGATCCCACCTGAATGTACGTGCCATAGTTCAAAAAGATAGCATTTATGGTTCAAAAGTTATTTAACGTGGAAAATCAGGGTGTTTGGGGCATTTAAAATGGGAATTTCCCATAGGGAAATGGCACCAGTTTTGACCTCACGCACAGCCTAAACCACTGAATCGATTTTTGCACAATTTTTGGCGCTTCAAAGTAGCACGGAACATTCACATGCTTTTCGATAAATTGCAAAAATCCGTTCAGCGGTTCTATGTAAATTTGAGTGCCCGTCACATTCCACATATACAATTTTCAAATTCCAATGACATCCCTATCATTCTTTTGACCTTTTTGGCGAATGATTGGGCAGCAATTTTTTCTCTCCTCGCCAGGTCTGCGGTCGAAATTCAAAAAGAAATTTGCCAAATTTTGTATGTGAATTTGGCCATTTTTAGGCTGTTCTAAGTGCAATAAAAGGCAGGCATCTGGTCGCCAGCATTGTCCCTCCAAACACCTGCTTTTTATTGCACTTAAAACGGCCCAGAAATGCCAAAAAACTGTTTTTAAGAATTCCTGGCCTTAACCATTTTAAGGTCAGGCATTCTAAAAATGGAGGATGATTTAGGTCCACGGACTTAAATCCAGTGAATAAAAAATATATATATTTTTTTCTGCATTTGGAACCTTGATAAGGTGGTGCAAAGGGCCACCTTATTAGGGTGCCACATTCCATTGGGGGAGGTGATATGAAACAGCACCTAACAGCCCAAAGTTTTTATAGCAATGCAGCACCTCATCGCTTGAACATCGATCATGATCCGATTGAAGTGAGGTGAGGTGCTACTTTTGGGCACCTCACCACGGAAACATGTACCACTAAAACATTGGGGGGTGTTGTGGCACCTCACCCCAATGGGATTGTGAAAGGTGATAATTATGCAGTGAGGTTTTTAGGAGAAGTTAAGGTGAGGTAACATTTCTTAACGTTAGTTAATGCAGTCAGACGAATAAACTTGGATTGTTAAGGTGAAGTTAGGTGAAATATTATAGTTATGACTAGTTTAATTATTAATGATTATTAATTAATTACAATGATATATAATATAAATAGTATTAATTAATAATTATTAAATATTTTAATACAATTAATCTATGATTTAATTAGGAACAAAAACGTGTATAAAAAGAACCCTTAACTCAAACATGTATATTGGATAAGGTAGGTATGTGAATAATAAATACAATATAAGTGTTCGAGTTAAGGTATTTTTTAATAAAATTTGTTTTTGTTCCTAATTAAATCATAAATTAATTAATTTTATTCAATTATTTATTAATTAATAATATTTATAATTGTAACTAATTAATAACCATTAATAATTATACTAATCATAATTATAATACATCACCTTAACTTCCCCTCAACAATCCAATTTCATTGGTTTGACTGTGTTTACTAACGTTAGCAAATGTTACCTCACCTTAACTTCCCTTTAAAAACCGAAGGTGTTTTATTTTTAAAAAACCTGAATATATATATATATATATATATGGTACAGGAAGTGGATTGCAGCTTTTCCCCGGCTGGCACGGGGCAGGCTGCAAGGCAAGGAGAGCCGCACTCTACAAGCAACGAAGAGACACAAAACGAGGTACAGAAAAATATCTTGATTTATTCTGTGGTTATCCTCAGGTTGTACAAAAATAAAGTTCAAGGCAAGTGGGAGAGTTTCAAAGAGGAGAGGTGCAGACGGCCCCAGCCGTTTCTGCCGTACCCAGACGGCTCATCAGTGGGTTGGGTTACACATGTCACATGATCTTATTTAAAGGGAGCAAAACACTTCATTTTTAACCCCTTTGTTGCAGGATAATTTTGCGTTCTCAAGCAAAATGCAGAACTTCATCACAATATTCATTACTTCCCATCAGTTTACTCTCATGATAGATTGTATATGGGTACAGAAGGGAAGAGGGAGGAACAGTTATGTTCAGAGAGTTTAGCTTGTCCTGTACAATCGCTTAATTATGACCTCGTGACATAAACACCCAAACGAAATAAGTGATGTGTGAAGAAGCAGTGAGTAAGTAATCAGCACAGTATCTAAACATAGACACGCATCAGTGAAAGCAAAATCACACATAAAAGAAAGTATATACATTTTCTTATAGGAGCATATAAAGAGTACAGATTACGCTGGTATACTTGATGCATATTCACATTGTACCATTCTTCAACCTTAGAATTCATTTAAGGAATATAACGGTAAAATACCATGTATTTATTCCTAAAGATTTTGAGCATCGTGCAATACATGCAAAATCGCCCAACAAATTGTATAAATATAACAGTAGAATACCATGTGTTGATTTATAGGTGTTCTAAAAGTTAGAAAAAGGAAGTGTATGGTAACTCAACAGGTACCCAGTTTATATGCTCCTACTACAAGTAAAAGATGTCGGAGATTTATTTCAGAGGAACCAGTGTAGCCCTTCTGCTGTATTCAGGCCTATGGGGATCTTGGTGCCCAATCTGAGGATGAGGCGAGTCTCCTCCTGTCTAAGTTGTTTTACTCGGTCTCCCCCTCTTTGATTGGATTTTATTTCTCTGAT
>JASCRC010475948.1:0-11101 GCA_030264455.1 Desmognathus abditus
AATACTCTCATGGAATGTGAGAGGTTTAAACTGCATCTCTAAGCAACGCAGGGTATCCCGCTTCTGCGACCGTAGGCAACCCACCATTCTATTTTTACAGGAAACTCACTTGACCAATGAGGGTCACGCTAGGTTCGCACAACAATGGGGTATGAACCGATATTTTTCATCGTTTACGACTAGTGCGAGAGGAGTGATGATTGTGGTGAGCAAGAATGTCACTTTTGAAGAATTAG
The DNA here is from genome assembly GCA_030264455.1 of Desmognathus abditus. NCBI lineage: Eukaryota > Metazoa > Chordata > Amphibia > Caudata > Plethodontidae > Desmognathus > Desmognathus abditus. The sequence goes on from JASCRC010475948.1 coordinate 237, forward strand.
GAGTGCGGAAGGATGATTCGGGGAGGCTAATAGCGGTTCGCTGTAGAATTATGGGCAAATTGATTGTGTTGTTAAATGTGTATGCCCCCAACTTCGATTCACCAGAGTTTATACACATGTGCTTCATAATGATAGGGGACTGGGAGGGGGTTCCGTGGATAATAGGGGGGATTTCAATTGTATTACACATATGGTACTAGACCGCTCTACTGATACCGGGAGACCTCTCTCACAGTCTGCCAATATAACACTCGAATATATGGACACTTATAGGATGGTGGATGTATGGCGCGTTCTTAAACCTGAGGAGGGGGGGTTCACCTTCTATTCTACGGCCCATGATATGTACTCCAGAATAGATAGGTTTATAGTATCTCAATTGTTATTGTGCAAAATCAGTGACATAATCCTAGATCCCAGAACTTTATCCGACCATAGTCCCTTATATATGAAGATGGACTGGACAGCGGGTGGTAGTAAATTGCTAACTTGGAGATTTAAACCAGAAACATTGCTAGACACGGCCTGTGAGGAACAGTTGTCCGCACATTTAGCTGTTTTCTTAGAGGTGAATAAAATCAGCGACACGAGCAGGGCAGTACGATGGATGGCATTTAAGGGATATGTGAGGGGAGTGATGTGTGGAATGGAAGCGGGGGTTCTTCACTCGGTTAGGGCAGAAATACAAAAACTTGAGACGCAAATGGCTCAGTTGGATGAGGAATATTATAATACAGGGAACCAGAAGACTTTGGCACAAATTAGAACATGTAGAGATGACTATATTAAAGCCACAAACACTGAAGCTGAGTTTATAGGTAAGGCGGCAAGGGCCCGGCTCTACTGGCTGAGGGACAAACCAGGGGCACTGTTGCCTAGAATGCTTACAGACAATAGGACTCCCTGTCTGATCCCTAAACTAAAAAGAGTAGTAGACCCCACGCACACGAAAGTAAATGCAGGTTTAAATGTAACACATAAAGTTTTGCGGGTGCTTCCTTATTCACTTGGCAGTGTAAGGGAAACAAACGAATAGTTGTGGTCAGAGCTTAGACCAACAATCAAGGAAGCACACCTAAGTTTCAACACATAGGGTATAATGTAAACCCCAAAGGAGAATAGATTGTTGAAAAGGAAATGGTAATGACGGTTTTCAAACATGTATCGAACAAGGTTTCAACTGGGTAATGACCTAAGTATACTCTAGATGATTCGAATGTTTTTTTAATCACATTCTTCAATCCATTTTCAAAACAGAATTATTATACATTCATAGGTGACAAAGAAATGATAGAATATTACATATTCATTTTAACAAAGGCAAAAAAACAAGCGCATGACAATTGTTTCGGGACACAGTCCCTGCTTCAGATGCTGAGCCTTTTTAAACAGTAGTAATCTGTTACAGTTCAAGTCACTGATCTCACCAAAAAATCAAGGAAACAGTACAAACACGTCAAATAAAGAGAGAAGAAGAGGGAAAAAGAAGAAAGAAAAAAAGACCGTTAGAAAACGTTAAACAATAGACTCATAAAAAAACAACAAAGAAGTGCCCAAAAGTATCACTAACCTGTCACAAATTCCCAAGAAAAAGCTAATAGAGAGATAAACAAATATGTAAAAAAAGGACGAAGAAAAAAGAATCAATAAATGTGCAAAACCAATAACCAACATAAGATAATGTGCCATATCGAGGGAAACACTGACCTGTCACCCAGGTTCATAAACTTCTAAAAACAAAAAAACGCAAAAACCAGTTAGAAAAACTGCTAAAAAACACCTCACGTCCCAAAAGGACAAAGTGATAACCAACATACCTATGCAGCCGTGGTGATGTCAAACCGCTGCTACGAAATAGCGCACTGAAAGTTTCAAACAAAGGGAAGCATAAGTGTGTGTACAACGGAACCATAGAGTCAAAGCCGTACCTGACAAAAATAATCCACGTGTTCATACAACCCTTACCTCGAAACGGAGGGATGCCCGTGAGCACCGAACTCTACGCGCTGTGAAGGCTGCAAAAGGCGCAGCTCGGGTAGTGGGCGCGACGCGCATTACCAATTTAAACAAAAATGTAGAAGCCGTCATTGGTCACACTAACGGTGGCAAAAGCTACGTGCACACGTAGTCACGTGATGCGTGTCTAGCTAGATGAAGGCTAAGCCGTAACGGCAATTACGTGCATACGTTCGGAACCACGTGATAGGCGTGTGAAACAACAACAAAAGAGCGTAGGTGCTGCGTAAAGCCACAGGGGCCGCTACTAATCACCCAAGTGAAAACAAACGTGTAAAAAGAGATGAAAGATAAAAGGATAGAGCTAAAGCACATATGGAAAGAGAAATGGTAAACAAATGATGAACATAAAAGGTAATCCGAACAGAATCATAATAAATGAGGTCAACAGTGCTACATAACGTAAATCTAGTTGTGAGCTGCTTAGATAGTTAACAAAATGAAACAAGTAAATTTGCAATAATAAACGATAAATGCTATATACATAATTCTAAAGTTGACAATAAAATGCTGATCATCAAGGTTTGACAATTTTGAAAGCAACAAAACTAATACATCCAACACAAAATAAAATGAAATATCAAGTAAAAATGAAATAACATTACGGTTCCAAAACAGATTAAGAAACAACATAATATGGAATATTAAAAAAAGAAAAGAAGGGGAAGCCACAAACTTGTTCATGGAGCCTGAAAGGTCACAAGAATATATATAGTTCACAGAAAGGATGTTAATGGGAACTGTTCATTCAAACCAAAGGGTTGTAATGCACGTAAATGGAAAATCCAAAATTTCTCACGTTGGTCCAATAAAAGTTGCCTGTTCCCACCCCTCAGTGGTTTTTTAACAATTTCTAGAACACAAAAACGTAACTGAGCAACCGTGTGCTGTGCCTCCCAAAAGTGGCGTGCCACTGGCGACTGTTGTTTTTTCCGCCTAATCGCGGATTTGTGTTCAATCAATCTTTCTCGAACAGTTCTATTAGTTTGACCCACATAGACTTTGCCACAAGGGCATTTGATAGCATAGACAACCCACTCGCTTATACATGTAGCGTAATCACGAAGCTGGATCTGAGCTCCTGACATTGGATGGGTGATAGTTGAACCTTTCATCACATTGTTACAGTTGCTACAGGATAAACATGGAAATGTACCTGGTACACGTTTCTTCAATAAAGTTTGTACAAAAGTTGTATGAGACTCATCTGCTCTCACCAAAAGGTCACGTAGGTTCTTAGATCTCCTGTATGAAAATCGAGGTATAGGCAACAACTCAAGGGATTTCTCCCCATGCAAGATTGACCAATGTTTTTTAATAATACGCTTAATAGCTAGAGATTTGGGGCCATAAGTAGTCACACATGTTATCAGTGGTTCTACATGATCAATAGGTCTTAAACGTGGTTGCAATAAACTCTCTCGCTCAACCTCAGACACCTTATTGCAAGCTTCAAGCAATGTATCAGTACTATAGCCTCGACCTTCAAACTTCTCAACCATTAATTTCTCAACAGACTTATAGTCTTGTATTAAGGAGCAGATACGTTTAGCACGCAACAACTGGCTAAATGGTAAAGACTTAATCAGAGGTGGATTATGAAATGACTTTGCATGTAACAATGAATTCTTATCCGTGGGTTTTGAGTAAAGGTTGAATGAAAACTGGGAACAACTGTAGTGGATTAGCGTGTCCAAAAACTGAATAGATGTAGTAGATGACTGATGTGAGAATTTAATCGTGGGATGTATGGTGTTAACCCATTCCAAGAAAGTGTTCAACAACTCAGTTTCTCCTGTCCAAATCAAAAAAATGTCATCTATATATCTTAAAAAGATTTTTATGCATTGGGACCATTGGGGGTGTTGTGTCATTAGTTGGTCAATTGGAAACATGAAAATATTGGCATAATTTGGAGCCATGTTGGCCCCCATCGCTGTGCCCTTAGTTTGCTGAAAGAATTCTTTTCGAAATCTGAAGTACGAATAAGTCAAAATGACTTCAAGTAGTTGAAGTATGAATTCACTATGGAAATCTGGGTTAGGGTCATTCGTAAGTACTCTTTGAATTGCTCTCAGTCCCTCCTCGTGTGGAATATTAGTGTAGAGTGAAGTCACATCCATGGTAACCAACACTAGTTCAGCAGGAAGGTCAGCAATACTGTCCAACGCATTAATGAATGCAGTGGTGTCTTTCACATAGGTAAATTGACGTTTCACATAGGGTTGAAGACATTCATCTACATAGCATGCCGCTTTTTGAAAGATAGAGCCTATATTGGCCACAATCGGACGCAAAGGTGGTGAAAAGAGTGATTTGTGAACCTTAGGAAGGCCATAGATCACCGGAGTCACCGGATGGTCACTCCACAGGAATTTATATGTAGTTTCTGAAATCCAATTCCTAATCAAAGCTTGATCCAAAATGTCTTTCCATTTAAGTTTCAATCCTGAGAGCGGATCATCAGGTAAGGGTAAGTATGTAGCTCTGTCAGAAAGGTGTATATTCATTGATGTCACATAGTCAACACGATTCATGACAACAAGGGCACCACCCTTATCGGCAGGTTTCAAAATGATATCCCTGTTGGACTGAAGCCAACGAATGTTTTGCCAGTCGACTCTAGACATATTTTGTGGGAAGGGTCTACCACAAAAATTCAGTTTGTGTATATCCTTTTTAACTAAGTTCTCAAAAATGTTAATAGCTGGACTAACATCATACGGTGAAAATTTACTAGAAGGTGAAAATTCTCGAAAGGGACAATCAGACACCTGAGGATTCACTGGATTCTTCACAAAAAAACAACGAAGGTTGATTTTACGCACCAATTTAAACATGTCTACCTCTGTCTGAAAAGCCGAGTTTTTGGAAGTCGGTACGAACGAGAGTCCCTTATTGAGAGTGTTAGTCACCGAGGTAGATAAATGGCAATCAGAGATATTAATCACTAGGGAATCAGTCGCTGTTGACGGGTTTGAACCCCAGGTTTTGTTAAAGATGTTTTTTCTTTTGTTCCCCCGCCTTGTTTTTTGGGACCTAACTCTAAAAAAGAAGAGGATGAACCTGCTTGTTGAGAACTGGGTACAGTCTCAGTCCCTGTTATAGGTTCAGGCAGAGAACTACCTGCTGACGAGCCTGAGGACCCCGCAGAACCCGGGGAACCAGGAGCAATAATCTGTTTACGTATAAAACGTTGTTTTCGAATTTCAGGAACCTCTTCAAGAAAAGTGTAAACTCGATCAAATTGATAATCGTATGTGTCCCTACGAAATTTACGAAGTTTAGTCTGTAATAATTCTTGCTGATATGTCTCAATCTGTGTCTGTGTTTCCTTAAGTAAGTCTTCCCACTGTTCCTGATCTAAGGAAGCCTGAAGTGTTGTGTCAAGTTCACTGATCTTAACCTCAAGTTGAGTTATATCCTCCTCAAGTTGAGTGATGGTTAGAAGAATAAGGTCTAAAGATGCCTTATTTAAGACTTTTTCCCACTTTATAACAAAAGTCTTGTTATTCGCACACAATCGGGGACGGAGCAATATTCGCATCCCACGAGGGATGCGTTGAACCTGAAAGTAATGTGCTAAGGTTCTTGCATGCATAGACAAGTTTGTGACCCTTCTTTTAGAGTACTGGTACTGTTTAGGTGTTGCTGTGGCCTTGATTTCGGGGAAATCTTTGTACTTCGATTTTAGTTTGGAAATAATTAAAGAAGCCTCTTCAGTAGAAAAGGCTAAAGTTTCAGCAACTTTAGAAGTAGTAGCAGCTATGTCCTCAAAGGACATGTTGTGACTGGAAAAGGTAAAATACTAGGTTATGGCGGTGCCAAGGGGAAATGGGCCAAATAGTGAGTACAAAGACAATAATAGACCCCACGCACACAAAAGTAAATGCAGGTTAAACATAAACCATAAAGTATTGCGGGTGCTTCCTTATTCACTTGGCAGTGTAAAGAGAACAAACGAATAGTTGTGGTCAGAGCTTAGACCAACAATCAAGGAAGCACACCTAAGTTTCAACACATAGGGTATAATTTAAACCCCAAAGGAGACAAAATTGTTGTAAAGAAAGTGGTAGTAACAGTTATTAGACATGTGTCGAACCAAAGTTTCAACTGGGTAATAATTTAAATGTACTCTAGGTTAAACGAATGTTTTTTAATCACATTCTTCAATGCATTTTCAAACCAAAATTGTTTTACATTCATAGGTGACACAAAATATAGAATGTTGCATATTCATTTTGACAGAGGCAAAAACAAACGCATGACAATTGTTTCGGGACAAAGTCCCTGCTTCAGATGCTGAGCCTTTTTAAACAGTAGTAATCTGTTACAGTTCAAGTCACTGATCTCACCAGAAAATCAAGGAAACAGTACAAATACGTCAAATAAAGAAAGAAAAGAAAAGGAAAAAAGAAAAAAAGGGAAAAAAAGAGACCGTTAGAAAATGTGTTAAACGATAGGACCCATGTAGATAAGCAAAAAACGTAAGAGAGATACCCAAGAATATCACTAACCTGTCACAAATTCCCAAGAAAAAGCTAATATAGGAATGAAAAAAGATATATATGTATATAAGGAATGGAGTAAAGAAACCAATAAATATGCAGAAACCAATAACCAACATGAGAAACACTAACCTGTCACCCAGGTTCGTAAGTTTCTAGGAAAAAATACGCAAAAACCAGTTAGAAAAAAATTACTAGAAAACACCTCGAGTCCCAAAAGGCAAGGTAGTGGCAAACATACCTATGCAGCCGTAATGATGTCAAACCGCTGCTACAAAGTAGCGCACTAGAAATTACAAACAAGGAAAAACATCAATGCGTGTACGCCAAAACCACAGAATAAAGGCCGTATCTGGCAATAATAATCCACATGTGTTCGTAAAAGCACTTACCTAAACACGGAGGGATGTCCCGTGAGCACCAAACTCTACGCGCTGTGCAAGCTGCAAAAAGCGCAGCTCGGGTAATGGGCGCGACGCGCGCTGCCAATTTAAAAGAAATTGCAGAGGGCGTCATTGGTAACATTTGCTGTAGCAAAAGCTACGTGCGCACGTAATCACGTGATGCGTGTCAAGCTAGATGAGAGCTGAGCCGCGGCGGCCATTACGTGCATACGTACGAGACCACGTGATCGGCATATAAACAACAACGGAAAGGCGTAAGTGCTGTGTAAGGCCACAAAGGCCGCAAGTGCCGCTGCTGAACACCCAAGTGAGAAAGCACGTAGAGGAAGATCAAGAATAAGAAATGAAACACAAACACATATAAAAAGAAAAATATTAAATAAATAATAAGCACGAAAGGTAACCCAAATGAAAATACATAGTCAGGAGAGTCAACAGTGCGTCACAACGTAAGTCAAGTTGTGAGCTGCTTGGACAGTTTACAAAGTAGGACAAGTGAATTTACAATGGTAAATGCTATATACATAGATCTAGAATTAACCATAAAATACTGATCATCAAAATTTGACAATTTTAGGAGCAACAAAGCTAATACATCCAACACAAATAGGAGAGTCAAGATAAAAATAAAGATAAAAATAAAATATCAACATGATTCCAAACAGATAAAAGGGCAACATAATATAACATATTAAAGAAGGGGAAGCCACATACTTGTACATAGAGCATGAAAAGTCACAAAGTATAAAATTCACAGAAAGGATGTTAATGGGAACTGTTCATTCAAACCAAAGGGTTGTAATGTACGTAGGTGGAAAATCCAAAATTTCTCACGTTGGTCCAATAAAAGTTGCCTGTTCCCACCCCTCAATGGTTTTTTAACAATTTCTAAAACACAGAAACGTAATTGAGCAACCGTGTGCTGTGCCTCCCAAAAATGGCGTGCCACAGGTGACTGTTGTTTTTTCCGCCTAATCGCGGACTTATGTTCAATCAATCTTTCTCGAACAGTTCTATTAGTTTGACCCACATAGACTTTACCACAAGGGCATTTGATGGCATAAACAACCCACTCACTTATACATGTAGCATAATCACGAAGCTGGATCTGAGCTCCTGACATTGGATGGGTAATAGTTGAGCCTTTCATCACATTGTTACAATTGCTACAGGATAAGCATGGAAATGTACCTGGTACACGTTTCTTCAGTAAAGCTTGTACAAGAGTTGTGTGAGACTCATCTGCTCTCACCAAAAGGTCACGTAGGTTCTTAGATCTCCTGTAGGAGAATCGAGGTATAGGCAACAACTCGAGGGATTTCTCCCCATGCAAAATTGACCAATGTTTTTTAATAATGCGCTTAATGGCTAGTGATTTGGGGCCATAAGTGGTCACACATGTTATCGATGGTTCTACATGATCAATGGGTCTTAGTCGTGGTTGCAATAAATTCTCTCGCTCGACCTCAGAAACCTTGTTGCAAGCTTCAATCAATGTATCAGTGCTATAGCCTCGACCTTCAAACTTAACACACATTGCCTTCTCAACAGATTTATAGTCTTGTGCTAAGGAGCAAATACGTTTAGCACGCAATAACTGACTGAATGGTAGAGACTTAATCAGAGGTGGGTTATGAAATGACTTAGCATGTAACAGCGAGTTCTTTTCCCTGGGGACTTTGAGTAAAGGTTAAATGAAAACTGAGAGCAACTGTAGTGGACTAACGTGTCCAAGAACTGAATGGATGTAGCGGAGGACTGATGTGAAAATTTAATAGTGGGATGTATAGTGTTAACCCATTCCAAAAAGGTGTTCAACAACTCAGTTTCTCCTGTCCAAATCAAGAAAATGTCGTCTATGTATCTTAGAAAAATTTTGATGCATTGAGACCATTGGGGGTGTTGTGTCATTAGTTGGTCAATTGGAAACATGAAGATGTTGGCATAATTTGGAGCCATATTGGCCCCCATTGCTGTGCCCTTAACTTGCTGGAAAAATTCTTTGCGAAATCTGAAATACGAATAAGTCAAAATGACTTCAAGTAACTGGAGTATGAACTCACTTTGAAAATCTGGGTTGGGATCATTCGTGAGCACTCTTTGAATGGCTCTTAGTCCCTCCTCGTGTGGAATATTAGTGTAGAGTGAAGTCACGTCCATGGTAACCAACACTAATTCAGCAGGAAGATCAGCAATATTGACCAACGCATTAATAAATGCAGTGGTGTCTTTCACGTAAGTAAATTGACGTTTCACATAAGGTTGAAGACATTCATCTACATAGCATGCTGCTTTTTGAAAAATGGAGCCTATATTGGCCACAATCGGACGCAAAGGTGGTGAAATGAGTGATTTGTGAACCTTGGGAAGGCCATAAATCACCGGAGTCACCGGATGGTCACTCCACAGAAATTTGTATGTGGTTTCTGAAATCCAATTCTTAGTCAAAGCTTGATCCAAAATGTCTTTCCATTTAAGTTTCAATCCTGAGAGCGGATCATCAGGTAAAGGTGAATATGTAGTTCTGTCAGAAAGGTGTATGTTCATTGATGTCACATAGTCAACACGATTCATAACAACAAGGGCACCACCCTTATCAGCAGGTTTCAAAATGATGTCCCTGTTGGACTGAAGCCAACGAATGTTTTGCCAGTCGACTCTGGACATATTTTGTGGAAAGGGTCTACCACAGAAATTCAATTTATGGATATCCTTTTTAACTAGGTTCTCAAAAATGTTAATGGCTGGACTGACATCATGCGGTGAAAATTTACTAGAAGGTGAAAATTCTCGAAAGGGACAGTCAGACACCTGAGGATTCACTGGATTCTTCACAAAAAAACAGCGAAGGCTGATTTTACGCACCAATTTAAACATGTCTACCTCTGTCTGAAAAGCCAGATTTTTTGAAGTTGGTACAAAAGAGAGTCCCTTATTCAGAGTATTGGTAACCGAGGTGGATAGATGACAGTCAGAAATATTGATCACTAGGGAATCAGTCGCTGTTGACGGGTTTGAACCCCAGGTTTTGTTAGAAGTGTTTTTTCTTTTGTTCCCCCGCCTTGTTTTTTGGGGCCTAACTCTAAAAAAGAGGAAGATGGACCTGCTTGTTGAGAACTAGGTACAATCTCAGTCCCTACTATGGATCCAGGCACAGAGCTACCTGTTGACGAGCCAGAGGACCCCGCGGAACCCGGGGACCCAGGGGTGATAATCTGTTTACGTATAAAACGTTGTTTACGAATTTCAGGAGCCTCTTCAAGGAAAGTGTAAACTCGATCAAATTGATAGTCGTATGTGTCCCTATGAAATTTCCGGAGTTTAGTCTGTAGTAATTCTTGCTGATATGTCTCAATCTGTGTCTGTGTTTCCTTGAGTAAGTCGTCCCACTGTTCCTGATCTAGGGAGGCCTGGAGTGTTGTATCAAGTTCACTAATTTTAGCCTCAAGTAAAGTAATGTCCTCCTCAAGTTGAGTAATGGTTAGAAGGATAAGGTCTAGAGATGCCTTATTTAAAATTTTTTCCCACTTTATGACAAATGTTTTATTATTCGCACACAATCGGGGACGGAGCAATATTCGCATCCCACGAGGGATGCGCTGGACCTGAAAGTAATGTGCTAAGGTCCTAGCATGCATGGACAGGTTTGTGACCCTTCTTTTGGAATACTGGTACTGTTTCGGTGTAGCTGTGGCCTTGATTTCGGGGAAATCTTTATACTTTGATTTTAGTTTAGAAATGATCAAAGAGGCCTCGTCAGTTGAAAAGGCTAAAGTTTCAGCAACTTTAGAGGTAGTAGCAGCTATGTCCTCAAAGGACATATTGTACCTAAATCGGGTTAAGTCCTGAGTTATAGTGGTGCAGAGGGGAAATGGGCCAAATAATGAATGCAAAAACAAACTTTATTGAAGAAACGTGTACCAGGTACATTTCCATG
>JASCRC010487017.1:0-11051 GCA_030264455.1 Desmognathus abditus
GGGGGCGCTGTGGAGCACGCGCAAGATGGCGGCTTCCTTCTAGGGCTCCCGTGACGGCGCGAACTGTGTCCGGGCCCTGAGCAGAGGGACTGCGTAAAACCCTAATAAGTTTAAAGATCTGACAGGCGGAGTGTCTCCGGTACTGTACGAGCCAAACCGGATCCCGCTCGGTGTACGGACTGCCGAGATCTGTGGCTGAGTGCTCAGACCGGATGAGAAGTGGAGGCGGAGCGGGGCACGGCGGCCACGAGGAGACTGAGGAAAGGCACTGCGGAGGAATAACTACTGCGGGGCGGCCGGGATCGCAGGCAGCCCCGCTGAAACAAAACTGAAGGTCGGTGCGGTGAGACGAACGGGTGAGAGCTGCGGTGAGTGTGCTCCGCTGGACGGCACCGGGGCGCTGTGCCTGTCGCGCGGCCGCCATATTGCTTGGGGCTTGGAGAGAGCGGAGCGCTGCAGCCGTGGAGCGGCTATAACAGGGTGCAGCGTGGGATAGACTACTACGAGGCGGCTGGGATCACACGCCGCCCCGCTAAACTGGATCTGGTGAACTAGCCGTGGAGTCAACGGGTGTGTGGAGCGGCACATTGGCAGCGTGGTGCGGCGCAGGAGTGCTGTACTTGCAACGCGGCTGCCGGCTGATCTATGAACTGGTGGTGGGGCACAGTGGAGGCCGAATTGCGGGACACCCTGAGCGGCTCTGGACGTTAGGGCGCGGCGCGTGGCGAATCGGTGCGGGCTGGGCTGAGCATTTGGAGCGAGCACTGTGATGATGGACTTAGGTAGGAACTGCACCTGCCTGCGCTCTTGGCCCTGGGCACCCCGTGCTGCCGCCGGTGCTGGATGCCGGTTGCGGCTTGCTGGGAAGTGAATTGTAAAGTGGTGCCCGCCCTGTGTCTCTTGCTGGCAGCAGGACGTTTTGTTTGGAAACTGAACTCACTGTGAACAGAATTTTTTTTTTTTTCTTTTTTTGAGAAAAAAAAGAGGGAAAAATTAACCTCTGCGGCATAGAAAGGCATAGTATGCATAGTTAAAGGAGGGGAGAAAGGAAGATATCTGCAGAAGGGAATTGAATACCTGGCTAATCCCCATTCCCCTGTTTACCCAGACATGGGGAAGAAAGATAGTAAACGGCAAAGCACTATGGAGAAGTTTACTATGCCGGGAGGACAAACCTCAGACTCATCTAACTCCCTGACGGACCCAGTGGTGCCTCAGCCAGAACAATCCGTGCAGGTGATGTTTGCTGAACTACAAAAGGGCATCAGGTCCATTAATGATAAGTTGGACGACCAAAGTAACACCATAGCTGGTTTACAGTGTGCCATTGACACACTCAAAAACAAGACCCAACAAACAGAAAATAAAGTGGATACCATTGCCAGCAATATGACAAGTCTGGAACCCAGAGTAAAAGAAACGGAGAACAAAATGGCGCATTGCCTGGCTAAGCAGGAAGACTTGGAGGGACGTTCAAGGAGAAACAACCTCCGTATAGTCGGATTGGCAGAATCATATAATGTGCGACCAATGGAACCTTTCATAGAGGAGCTGCTAAAGGAACTGATCGGAGAGGAAAACTTATCACGTCTTTTTGTTGTGGAAAGAGCACATAGGACATTGTCTGCTAAACCTATACCAGGAGCGCCACCTAGACCCATAATACTGCGCCTATTGAATTACAGAGACCGGGATACCATCCTTCGACTTGCCCGTGAAAAGGGGGATCTCCAATATCAAACCTCCAAGATATCAATATACCCGGACTTCACCCCTGCGGTACAGGATGCTAGAAGATACTTCCTAGACGTGAAGGACACGTTAAGAAATAATAATGTAAAGTATTCAATGCTCTACCCTGCTAAGCTCAGAATAATATGGAACGACAAACCATGGCTGTTCGACTCCCACTCCGCTGCTGAAGCTTTCGTCTCTGAAAACATTGGTGAGATAACCCGTAGACCGCAGAGGCCTCAGAAAGACAAAGTTGGACGAAGACGATTTGGAAACAAAGGGAGACTCTCGCAGTTGCCACCTGAACTTAATGAGGATCCGTCCACTGCTGCAGACAGTTGATCATTCTATTGAAACATCCGTGACTATTGTCATGAGTTATATTGCTTTGTGATATGATACTGCCTGTGTGTAAAAACGGGGACAGATCTGCACAATAACAGTGCGGTCCCTCTGATGAAGGAAGCCCTATATATAATGCCCGTATGATCCTACGTTGCGCGCCAAGCGGAAGCCCCCCCTCAAGCGTTTGCTGGTGTGAAAGAGAGAGTTAAAGTTTAGAATGGTTATGTGTGCAGGAACGGGTACAACTAGATGTAAGTTGGGGGTGGCATCTGGTGTGGGTGGGAAGATATTTAATTGGGAATTGATTAATAGTATGATTAAAGTTTGTTTTGTAAAGTTGGTAAGGGTCAATGGTCACACTCGAAGCAATTTTGGAGCTAAAATAAGAATGGGAAACTTACAAACAGGGTTAAGTCCCTCTGCAATGTGGACAGTACAGACTCGCACATAACTGAATAATGACGTCAAAATTGAAAAAGTTACGTATAATGTCATGGAATGTGCGTGGACTTAATTGTGCAAAGAAAATTAGGAAAATAGGTAACTACGCTGAAAGACATGGCATCGATGTTTTAATGTTACAAGAAACCCATTTAAGTAAAGAGTTACATAGATCCATGCTACCTAAATGGGCCGGTCCCCGTAGCTCTGCCTCATACTCTAATTACTCTAGGGGCGTGGTGATACTTACACGTTCTCACCTTCCCCTGCGGGTACATGATATACAAACAGATCAAAATGGCAGATGGGCGATGTTGGCTGGAGAACTAGAAGGAGTGAATGTGCTGCTTTGTTCCTTTTACGCTCCCAATATAGAAGACACACAGTTTGTGATCACACTGTTTGAAAACTGCATGAATTTTCCGGAACATCATTGGTGTATGGGTGGAGACCTGAATACCACGCTGGATGACAAGAATGACAGATCCAAAGGCGTGAACAAAGTAAACCCTAAGTCTGCTAAAACCTGGTTAGAACAAATAGACGTATACGATGTGGTAGATGTCTGGAGGGTATGGAACCAAGGCAAAAGGGAATACACGCATTACACCACAGTGCATGACCTGCACACCAGGTTAGATACCTTTTTTGTTGATAAACGATTTTATAGCTGTATATCAGACGTGTTTATACTCCCCAGAACATGGTCAGACCACTCCCCAGTTGTAATGGAATGCATGCTGAATAGAGCAAATAATAGAAATTATTTGTGGCGTAATAAACCCCGTTCATACAAAGACCCAGTTTTTAAAGCTGCTATGGAGAAAGCACTTACAGAATATTTTGACGATAATAAAGGTACGGTCGACTCTGGTGCAGTTTTATGGGACGCATGCAAGTGTGTTATGAGAGGGGTTGCCATGTCCTTGGAGAATAGTATTCTCAAGACAATTAGGAAAGAACTGGCCGATTTGGAAGTACTGCTACTCGAACTCTCCTCTAAGCTCCAAATAAAAGAAAATGGTAAGGATAGGGCAAAATACACCGAGACCATGCTAAAATACGATGAAACTGCTCAGCGAGAGCTGAAATATTTATACAAAGAGACGGAAGCTAGAAGATATACTGAGGGGTCACGACCAGGCAGATATCTGGCTAGAGTAGTAAGACAGTATAGAAGTCCTCCCGTGATTACCCAAATTTATTCCCCTGCAGGACAACTTGTAAAAGTAACATCTAACATTACGCAAACCTTTAAAACATATTATGAAAACTTATACAACGACATCTCCCCTATTAGCGAAGAGATGGTTAACAATTATCTAGCTGACATCCGATTAGCGTGGGCTTCTGATATAGACCGCAAACTGCTTAATGCCCCTCTTACTGTTGAGGAAATAATTGAAGCAATAGATGGACTGCAATTAGGTAAAGCCCCTGGTCCGGACGGCTTTAGCGTGGAATTTTATAAGGCGCACAAGATTTTCCTGGCCCCATATCTCCGGGATATATACACCGAAGCATTTGAGAATGGGTCATTGCCTGACTCTATGAAAGAGGCTGTCATAATATCACTATTGAAACCTGGTAAGTCCCCGGAACTCTTGGACTCCTACCGTCCACTGTCTCTGTTAAATACAGATTTTAAAATTTTATCAAAAACGATAGCTAATAGATTATTATATATGATGCCCTTCTTGACCTTGCCCGACCAGGCTGGCTTCGTCCCTGGCAGAGCCACTACGGATAATCTTCGCTTATTGTTTGCCATGTCTGACGCAGTAAAAAACAAAGAGGAGACTGTGATAGCATCACTAGACTTCCAAAAAGCTTTTGATACAATTAAATGGGGATTCCTCTACTCAACACTCGACAATATGGGACTGGGCAGCGTTATAAAAGGCATGATCAATACTTTGTACTTTGAACCCAATGCAATCGTGCAGGTAAATAATAACTGCTCAGATAAATTTCAGATTAAACGCGGAGTGCGGCAGGGATGCCCTTTATCCCCCCTATTATTTGCAATTGCAGTAGAACCGTTCGCTTGCAAGCTGCGTCAGAAACACACGGACGCAGGCGTGGTGTTACCGAACGCTAGGATAACAACATCTCTATATGCAGATGATATTTTGATTTATGTCCAAAACCCCGCAGAGAATATTGCAGGTATACTACAGGAAATTGAAATATTTAATAATATTTCGGGGATAAACACAAACTGGGCTAAATCCGTCCTGACTCCTTTGAATGATGTAGACTGGCGGCCTGAAACTACCTGCCCATTAGTCTGGAAAGAAGACGGCATTAAATATCTAGGGATATATTTTACACGAGATAAAAAGCAAGTTTATGAGAAGAATTATGTAAGGCTATTGGTAGAGATTGCAACCCTAGCACACAAATGGAAAAACCTGCCTATAGATACAATGGGCAGGATTAGCCTGATTAAAATGATAATCCTTCCAAAATGTTTATATATATTTCTTAATGTACCAATAATTCCCCCTAGGCAATTCTTCAAGCGATTGAGAACACATGTGTTGCAGATCGTATGGGCTAATAAACAAGCTAGAATAGCGCATGATATTTTGGTGCAGTCATTGCTTGAAGGCGGCCTAGCCCTGCCTGACATGGAACGTTATTACTGTGCAGCGCAAACCTTTTTTGTGGCACGGTGGTTTGACACTCGATATACCCGCCCACATAAGTGGGCTGAAACTGCCTTAAATGAAGGAAAAGACCCCCGAGACAGAATGCTTGCAGATACCCACTATTCCTCCCCTTACACTGGTACAGTCTTAGATTGTTCATTGACTGCGTTCAAGAAAATGTCTAAATGGGTGGAGACCTCGATACAAATAGCGGGCGACCTGGAAATTGAGTGGGTACCACAGCTGTCACTGAATAGAGACCCCAGATGGATGCGATATCTGACCAGGGCTGGCATCTATCGAACTAAAGATTTATTCATAGATGAATGGTATATGGCACAACAAGACCTTGAAAGTATTGCCCCTTTTGAAGGATGTGAATATTTTGTATACATGAGAGCGAGGGAATCATGTAGAAAATGGCTGTTTGATTTTCCTTTTATCCCCCCAGATGATCCCATAGTCGCCCTTTTATGCAAAGGTACAGATAAAATTATTAGAGTATCCGAAATCTATTCCCTTACAATTAGACCCATGGTTTCCTATTGGCTGAAGCTAAAATCTTGCTGGGAAAAAGATATTGGCGAGAATATTAATGAGGATGAATGGAAAATAGCCAAGCAACATGTGAAAACAATTGCATCAAATTACCGCTATAAATTAGTTCAAATTAAAATACTACATAGAACATATTATTCGCCCATACGACTAGCGACATATTACCCAGGCAGAAACACTGAGTGCCCCAAATGTATGATGAAGGATGCCTCTTTTATACACTTGCTATGGGAATGCCCCAAGATACAAAATTTTTGGGAGGAGGTGAAAACGGAAGCACAACACATACTAGGCGGCGAGATTGAAATGGATGCTAAGCTTTGGTTATTGGGGATAGCGGTACAGTTCAAAGGTTTAAAACTGAAACTGTTTTATATGATCACTGCCGCAGCTAAAAAGTCTATTGCAGAAAAATGGTTGTCAAAAAACTGCCCTAATATTCCGTATTGGAAGAATACTTTACTGAGACACCATGACCTAGAAAGAGAATACTGGGATATGCATAACTATAGTTGTACCCCAAAGGATTTTTGGGCCCCGATATTAAATTACTGGTACGCTCAGAATGTAAGCTCAGAATGAAGCAAGTTTGAGGTTTACCCTGTAGAAATAACTTATAAAATAAAGGTAACTACCAATCGTTGAGAGGTATTGCCACAGTTACCTACACCTGAGATATGTTAGAATACACATGTGCAGAGAAGAACAAAATAGAAAGCACCATGACCATACTGCCCCTCTGTGGGACGTGATATTTCCCTGAGAGAACTAGCTCTGAGAGTGACAAGTTAGGACCTAGTTTTTATGGTTAAAAGTAGATGAGTATAACGAGATGTTGGTTGATGTATGTAGACAAGAACGGACAAATGGTAATTTTGGTAATGTTATATGATGGACAAAATGTTAATATGTAATGGTAGCACTGTAAAGAACAGATGGTATTGATGTGAAATGTATATATAACATGCCAGAAAACCAATAAAAATATTTTTTAAAAAAATCTATCCAAACACCTTTGTGATGAACAGTTCCGCAACACAAAACCCTGATGGTAATAACATTAATACGGGCATTCCTCCTTCTCAAAGGAATCATCAAGAAAATACTAGGGGTGGCCAGGGCCTTGAATCAGCTCCTGTAAGCGAGAGGGCTGCAACTCCGGATGTGAGGCAAGAGATGGTGTGTCCACCAGAGGTCACACTTTTCTTTAAACCCATCTTCTATCATGAAGATGGGTTTGCCCAACGCTCTTTTAATTTGTCTAGATTCCTAGAGCTTTGTAATGTAATAGACGAGGTGAAGGGTCTGGGCAGAAATGCAGTACAGCAAATTACGTATTGCAACATAGGGTCATCGGATGAGGACACTTGGGCTCAATTGGCTTTTTGCTCCCAAGGGGTAAGAGATATGGTATGGCGGGCTCAATCTAGATTCCTAGCCCGCGGAATAGATGTTAAAGAAAATCCTCTTTTTCTGTCCACCAATACCAGACCCAATGTGCCTCTGCTTGACGAATTTTATAATTACTATTCCGAAGACCAACTTCGTATTATACATACGGCCTTGATGCAAAACTTTCAATCCTCAGAACAGAACATCAGTATGCACGATGAACAACCTTTCGAGGATTATATATCAGATGAGGATGAACTTTACAGCAACAATGAGGACTCACAAGCTTTGCCCACTGCTCCATCTTCCATCCAGGAGACATTAAATGCCATGACAATCACGCAGTATTCATCCTGATCACACGGCCCCTATTAGGGCATTAAGCTGGAATTGTGCAGGAGTCAAAAATTTCCAGGACTGGGCAAGGTCCTGTGATTTGTCAAATTATGCAATTGTTTTCCTTCAGGAAACTTGGGCTGTATCTGAGTTCTCTATAGATGGCTTTACAGCAGCTCACTTATTCGCTAAACTTACGTCTAAAGGTCATAATTCTGGAGGGCTATCCTGTCTGCTAAATGTTCAGTTTGGGCTGATAATTATTCAGGTTTGGGATTGTTTTACTGATATCTTAGTAATCAGAGTAAGAAATGTAGACAATGTTACGTTTTTATTATTAAATGTATACATCAACCCCATTTATGCCCGCCTACCTACCCTTACAACAGACGTAATGAAGCTATTTGAAATGCTGGCTGATCAGAGATCTAGATATCCTAATGAATGTTGGCTGATGGCGGGGGATTTTAATTGCAATCTGATGCATAGTACACTTTGGGAGGACTTGATTTCTCTTCATCCGGCCCTAAATATCCCTAACTATAGAGCCATAAGGGGCGCGGTAACCAAAATGGCTCGTAATCTGGCACTTGAGCTGTCGGCTTTAAACCTCCTAACGATCAATGGGCGTGTCCCTGGTGATGCAGGCACCTCAAACTCGTTTAAAAGAGCTGGGGCGACCTCTATTCTGGATTACATAGTGGTTAATGTCAATCAGATTAAGACCTGTACTGACTGTAGTATCTTGTATGAGGGGAATAGTGACCACTGGCCGATCGTTCTTACCTTGTCAGGACTCGGGGCTATTCCCCTCCCGTCATCTATCTGCCCCTTTTCAGTAACAATAGAACATTCAATTAGAATTAACTGGAAAGCTTGTTCATCCACGGTTATGGAAGGCATCCTAAATCGTAATATGTCATTCGCCCTGCTTAATTTTTCTCTACCTTTTGATCTGGTATACCTTCAGTATGATAGATTAATGGGGTCTATTGCCAGTGATATAAGACATACCATTACTCTCTCTTCCAAGTGTCAAGAGCCCTCACAGCCCTGGTTTGACGATTCTTGTATTCAAGCAAAGAAAACCATGTGGCGTAACATCCATTGGTTCAAAGCACACAGTTGGGCTCCTAACCAACTTATAAAGATTGAGCAATCGAACTATAAACGATTTTTATCTGGTAAAAAACGTGCATACCACAGGTCTTATGCCTTTAGGGTGGAAGAACAAATTATGGCAGCTCATCCAAGGGAGTTATGGGCCCTTATCAACAAACTAGCTTTTGCTAGTCCCCGTTCTCCGGACGCTTTAATTCCTGCACCTAGCTGGGAAAATTATGTTGCTTCCCTTTACTCCAGTCATCCTAGGAGTACGAGTATTTACCCCGTAAATAGTAGTGAATATACATTTCAACGGGTGGCATTTCCGCTTTTTCGATCGAATGAGGTTTGTCTTGCCCTCACTACTATTAATAAATCCAGGGCTGCTGGCCCTGATGGTATTCCGCCTGTCTTTTTGAGTGTGGCATGCAGGTCCTGGGCTTTATGGCTCACCCCGTTGTATAACTATACATTACTGAGGGATGCCCTTCCAGATACGTGGAGAGGCTCCCTGCTTTTTCCAATTTTTAAAAAGGGGAATAGAACTGAACCTTCTAATTTCCGATTACTGGCCTTACTGGATGGGGTGGGCAAAGTCCTAGCAAAAGTACTTCAGGTCAATCTCCAGAATCACCTTGAAAATAACTCTTTACTTCACCGCACACAGGGAGGTTTTCGCCCAGGCTCGTCAACAACTGATATGTGCTTTGCATTTACTTACATCATAGAGAAGTATACAAGATCGCGACCTGGGATGATATATGCCTGTTTTATTGATTTCTCCCAGGCGTTTGATCTTGTAGACAGGGAAATATTATGGGGTGATATGTTGAGACTTGAAGTTCCTGAGGGGCTGATACGGATGGTACGTTTATTACATCAGGACACCTGGGTTAGGGTCCGATATGGGCCAAAGGGAGAACTGACAAAAAAAATCGCCACCACCAGGGGATTGAAACAAGGGTGTGTACTTGCCCCTACCCTTTTTAATACCTATGTCGCTGATCTCCACTCAAGAGTCGATGTAGGGTTCTCTCCCAAGGTAGGGTTCCAGCGTGTTAATTGCCTAATGTATGCGGATGACACTGTCCTCCTGGATGTAACTCCAGGGGGACTCCAGGATAAGCTTACTGCCTTAAATTTGTACTGCAATGCAAAAATGATCAAGATTAACATCTCTAAATCTAAGATCATGGTATTTGGCCTAAAAAATAAAAATCCGAAAACTGTTTGGCGGCTAGGGGAGGAGGTCCTTGAAGTGGTGCCGTATTACCCTTATTTAGGGCTAAAAATTGATTCAAATTTGAATTGGAAGGAACAGGCCAGGTCTATGCTGGTAAAGGGGAAGTCTACTTCTGTTGGTCTGTCCACCCTTTGGAAAAAAGGGTACATAACTGATGTAAAGAAATTCATAAATATACGCAATGCGAAATTTGCGTCTGCCGCCCTATATGGGTGTGAGGTATGGGGCCCCTGTCTTGTGAGCTCACTGAATCTTTTAGATGGGCAGAACTGGCGGACTAGTCTATCTCTCCCCCCCTATACTCCTTTACCAGGGATTCTACTAGAAATTGACACGCAGGGATTGGTTGACATGATGTGGTGTAGACTATTCAATTTTTATAGGAAGTTAAAACATCACTCCCATCAATACATTGCTGCCGACTGCTTCAGGGAGGGCTGGGCTGCATTATACCATTTCTCCTTTAAACAATCAGTGCGCACATCTATGTCACTATACAATGTCACCCCCTTCTTCGATTTAGATCCAAAAGCAGGTGGTTGCTCTAAAATGTTGGTGTCTGCTCGTATGCGTGTGGAGGCATTTTCAAGACTGTATGGGCTCACAGCCACGTACTCAACTCTCACTTTGTGGAGAGCGCTAAAAACCCATCATACTCCGGAACCATACTTACATCAGGGCCTTTCTTTTTCAGCTGTGCGGGTTTTCATGAAACTTAGACTAGGCCTTTTACCCACAAATTCCGTGCTATTGGCTAGATGTAATGTTAGCAGAGAAAATAGGTTTTGCTCATATTGTCCCAATATTATTGATGATCTTTACCACCTGCTGTTCATTTGTCCTCTTCATGATGTGCATCGGGTACGTTGGCTTTCGGCATATCTGACTCTAGGGCTGAATGAATCTGACTGCATAGCTAAAATTATGCTGGAAAATGACCCTATTCAAATTGCTAAAATCGTTTCTTTTTTATTTTCAGTTTTTAAACAAAGGAAATTGTTTATTTAATTTGTTATTATATGGTTTTATTGATGCTATGGGGTTTCACAGACTCCCTATGTAACTAATAATTAGTAAACGGGAGCGTGTGATTACCTCTCATTTCTGTATATTTGTGAATGATATTTTAAATGCTAATAAATTGAAATTGAAAATAAATAAAAAAAAAGGCATTTCGTTCCTTTGGCGTATAGCCGGTGGGCACGGAGGCGTTGTAATACCTCTTTGACATGTTCAACATGTTC
>JASCRC010498088.1:0-11004 GCA_030264455.1 Desmognathus abditus
CAAGAGTAGATAGTACTTTTTTTCCCATGGACATATTTATCGATCAATAAAGAAAGGGTACAGCAATGATCGATTGTCGAGCAACCAGCTCTGAAGCCGGCTTGGGTGTAATTTAGTAAATTGTGCTCGGTGATATAAAATTCCAGCTCTTTAAGCAAAGTTGTTGCGAGCGCCTTGCCGCCGGGATCTAGCATTGCTAAAAGGCGGTAATTATTAGATAAAGTTTTAGATCCTTTTTTGTGAATTGGGATTAGAAGAGATCCCAAACAATTATCGGGGAGTTTATATGGAATGTGATGGATTTTCAAAATGGGATAGAGTAGTTCCGTCCAGATCTCAGGTGCAAGTCGCATGCAGAATGGAGGCAAGCCTTCTGGGCCACATGCTTTTGAAGGGTTCATATTATAAATGATGTCAGTAATAGAAGCTTTTGTGAGGCTCCTATATACTGGTCCGTTATACAAGAGTGGTGCTGTGCTTTGATATTGACAAACATATAATTCTTTTATGTATGAGGTCCAGACAGATTCACCAATCTGACAAGTAGGAGCAGAGGTAATTGTCGGGAACGCAATTTGATTAATTGTTCACCAGAAATTCGCTGTGTCATTCAATGTCAAGGTGTCTAGCAACTTTTTATTTATATCAGTGATGTAATTTAAACGTTTCGTTTTTAAATAGAAGCGATATTCGCGTTCCTGTTGTTTAATTTTAGGAAAATTAAGTGGATGAGACCTTTTCAAGGCTCTAAGAATAGTGTAATGCTTGCGGCGATAAGTTTTGCATTCATTGTTAAACCATGGTTTAGAATTTCCAGCCAAGGAAGGTGTAGGAATTTGGATGCAGTTTGTGTAGGATATGTGTTCCAGAACTTTTCTGATAGTTCATAACGAGTAATCTGATCCAACTCTTGAGTTATAGATGTGCAGCAAAACAGTGAAGTTAGAAAGTCAGACATACTATCACTAGTGCATCTATCCCATAAAATTCTATTGCGCTTAGGCTGGATTATTAAAGGGGCTTTTAATATGGTCTGGAAAAAAATCTTAGGCAAAGTAATCTTAAAAAGGAGGCAGGCGTGGTCATTGCCTTCGAACCAGTGTGCCTTTAAGGAGGTGAAGGCAAAAAATTGGTTGGACCTAACCACTATAAAATCGATAAAAGTTTTGATTGGGCCTCTTCTAAAAGTATAATCATTCGCAGAGTTTGGGCCCAGTCTGCCATTAAGAATACACAGATTAGCAGAAAGTAGCTTCTCAATGAAAAACTCTTCTATTTTGGTGCATAGCACAGTTTTGTGTGCAGGTGAAGTTATGCAGCCTGGAATGAGATCATTTATAAGGGACCAATCAAATAAAAATGATGAATTAAATAAATGTAAATTAAAATCCCCACCCCATATAAAAAGATGATCCGGATAAAGAGTAAATAAATCACAGAGGAAATTAAAAATCAAATTAAAATAAGTGCGATAAAAAGTCGATTCTTGGAATTTTGGACAACAATACCAATTCAGCATGTCATGTGAGATCTGACTGGTAATGTGCAATCTACTGGCACCTTGCCTTTGCCCAGTCCCAGCCCCTGACACACCCCCCAACAATCTCAGCATTTCCAAACTCAACTGTTTCTCGCTTAATCCTTCTCGAGAGCTCATTGATTGGAGCCCAACTTAAGCAACTTAGCCCACAAAAATTCCTGTGATATACTGTCAAAGGCTTTCTCGAAGTCAATGAAACACAGGTATAGAGTAGAGTTCTTATGAGTGATGTATTCGCCTATCAGTAATTCTATGATCATGGTGTTATCTATGGAGGAAAAGCCTTGACGAAAGCCTGTTTGTGATGGTGGTAGGATGTTATTGGTTTCACACCAATCAGTTAATTCGCTTAGTAGGATGTTTGCGTAGACTTTGGCAGGCGTGTCTAAAAGGGCCAGAAGTCGATAATTAGAAGGCGAGTTAACGGCCTTTTTTATGTATGGGAATTAAAGTGAAGCCTAGCCATGAGTCGGGCAGGGAGTAATGAAGAAGGGCATGATTAATTACAGGGGTCAGATTAGCTGACCAACTATCTTTAGCCAATTTTAGCTACAAGGCAGGGATCATTTCAGGGCCAGGTGCATGCAAAGGTTTTAACAGACTTATGATACTTTTCAGACGAGTTTTCTCTACTGTGTGCAGTGGAGGGCCCATGGAAGGAATAACCGTTGCCATATCAACAGAGTTGTTGTAAAGTTTCTCAACGAATTCGATCCAGACAGCCTCCTGGATATGAGCAGCAGGCGCAACAACTGAGCCATCTGCTAAGATGGAGTTCAGTGTTCTCCAAAATGATTTTAGATCTTCAGATTTCAGGAACTGAACCAATTGTTCAGTCTGGTGTGGTGCATATGTCTTTTTTTCCGCTTGATTAAAGCACGATATTCTGCTTTCAGTTGGGCATAGTTACAGAGAGTTGTAACACGTTTAGACTTGACGATAGAAGCCACTCTCCAAAGTTTCCTTCTTAAGGAGCGACATTCATCAGCAAACCAGGGATTATTAGATAAGCCGCAAGCATCCTTTAGCGCTGGACGCACAGGATTTAATGGGCGCCAAAGAAAATCAGGAGCCTTGCTTATTGAAAATTCATAGGAGGAAATAGTATCCTAGTATCAAGAGCAATGCCAGCACTGAGATCAGTGAGTAAAAGTTCGTAAGTGAATAAATGCGTCAAGCTAAGTTGTATACGTGAAGCTTTTTTTATCACAACATTGGGTCCTTTAATAGTCGCCACTTCAGACGCCTGTTGTGGGCAGCCAAAAGAAAGCTCAAAAGCTAGCTGTGCATGATCACTGTGAGGTGTCCATTTATATGTCATCGAAAAAGCGTGCCTAAAGTGTTGGGCGCTGAGTAAGACGTAATCAATGGCAGAGCGAAGAGAGTCTCGTTTAAAAGTGGGAGCGGCAAATTCGTGCCCAAAAATTCTGCCATTGAGAACAGCTAAATCATGTGTTATGAGGATGTCGATCATTTTTTTCACAGGAATAGTCAAAGGGGAAGGAACAAAGCTAGCATCAGGGGCCCATGAGTTGATTGAACTGTGATTAAGCTCCCATTCCATAAATTCGATAGGGTGAAACAGTGTCATATTAAAGTCACCAGCACAAAGAATTATGTCATTAATGTAAGAGGAGCGTAACTGGTCCAATAAAGCAGCAAAGTGATTTAATAAAATGTAGTTATCTCTGGAAGTAAGCAGAGCCGGACGAATGTAAACACAGATTAGAAGTATATGTGTTTCCGGTGTAAGAGCAGAGTTAGGCAATTGGGCCCTTATACAAATGACCCCAGGCAGGTCAGCCCAGATCGTCTTGACCACCCAATTAGTGGACAAATTAATCAGTACACAAACCCCACCCGCATTATGACCCTTTTTAGCCTGAAGAGCATTTTGGAAGTAAGATGATAAACCTTCAACTAGTGTAGGCTGCAAAAGCCAAGTCTCCTGCAGAAATATTACATCGTCCTGGGCAAGGTCCTCCCAGACTTCTACAGAGTCACTGTTTGGAAAACCTGCACAGTTCCAAGTAAGTCCTCTGATGTTACAACCGGGCCTCGGTGGAGCCACATTTGGCTTTGGATCAAAGGTAAGTTTCCAGATCTGAAGCCTCAGCAATGAGGCTCACATCCGAGAAGGGGATAGGCTCGGCATTCTCAGGGGCACCCGGAGAGTCCAGAAATTGGGGTAGAGAACGGTAAACACAAGGCTTCTTACTAGATGAAGAAGAACCAGAACTCTGGGATCAGGGATCGATTTCCTTTTTATACTTTGAGAAGGCATTGACGACGTCGTGGAAGAGGGAGTTTGGCGAGGTGGTGAAGCCATAGCCGGAGCAGACAAGCTCAGAATCCTGCTAATTTCAATGCCCCGAGAAAGGAAATATACGTTGTGTTCCCAAATAAGCTTGAAAATTGCAGTGTTCTTTATATGAACTCGAGTTGTGACAGAACTGTCAATGCGCGAGATGTATTTCCAGGTGCCAAAATCCGATCGAGCAAGGGTTGCGCAGAATTGGATGGGACGCGCAAAGGCTCAGAAGAGCATTGACATTGAAGGAGTGCTTGTCGTACCCATCTTCGTTGAAAAATAAAGGATAGAAATCCAAAATATACTTGCAGTATGAAGGTGTGGAGTTGGAACACAACGACCCACATTGTTGGCCGTGGTAGGTTGACACAGAGGGCTCCAGGGCATTAGAGGTTTGAGGAGCAGGTTCAAATGCTCTGGCAGCCGGATTGAGCGCATCAGGTTTTAGGCAGACAGAAACAGGTTTTGGAGAATGCGTGGTTTCGAAAGATTGAAGTAATTTATTGACTTTATCATCGACCGCAGCAATGGATTTCGTGACCCGTTGAGATTCTTTCAGGGTTTGAAAAATAGGAGAACGATCCTCCTTCGAAGATTTTAGGATTTCGTCAGACTTTGCTTCCAACACTTCAGACTCCTTGTTAGTGGCGGCCAATAAAGATCGTATCTGAGCGAAATTCTTAATAGACGCCGTGTGGTTATCTTCCACTTTCAATTTCAATTCATCGATTGTTGATTTTTGGGCTGCAATCAAGGAGGTCATTGAGTCAAGCGCTTTTGCCATTCTTTCAATGACCGCCAATTGAAGCATGCTTTTTTCATCCCCATTCAAGGAGACAGGGCCTTTAATCGGGCTGATGCTATTGGGTGGAGAGTCAAGGTCACTGTCGCCAACCGAAAGATCGACAATGGAAGGCATGTAAGATTGATTAGCCGCATCAGGCGTAGAAGAGATGTTAATGGCAGCGTTCAAGAGGTCAGAATTCAAAACATCAGGGATCAGTAAACATTCAGAAGTGTTGGGGCTGTGAATTTGGGCCGCATGTGTAAGCGAGTTGGAGGCTGCAGCTAGATTACTTGCTTCCACACCATGTGTCTCAGGAAGACTGGGCGAAGTTAAAGAACCAGCAGCAGCATCGGTCTCAGGCTCAGCCAGTAAAGCATGTGCGGCAGCTGTGGGTAGGCAGGGTTTAGTAGTGAACGAGTCCATAGTTTTTTGACCGGAAACTGGAGTGCTGCTTTGAGAGGGACCCATGACTTTAGACTTTTGCCTAGTAACAGGCATATTAGTGGCCATTTAACAGCAAAGCAACAAAAATCAATAAGAAGTAAAAACAAGCTCAACAATTCAAAAAAAGTCTAAGGTTAAAATTCAGACCTGATTAAGCGGAACGGCGTGCAGACTGAAGCAGACAACAAGCGGACGACATGCAAACGATGTCACTCTCCCTGTCACTCCACCCGCTCAGCCGCTACGCGTTGCCGCTTTCAAATGGCCAAGTTTAAAGCTCCCGCTTCGGTCCCGTGATGGCAGGAGATAGATAAGAGTCGGCAGTGGAGCGGAAGATGGAATGGAGCTGGCAGGCTGGATAGTGGGATTCTGGATCCTGTAGTTGAGTCAAGTTGTCAGCTGCTGTGACTCGCAGGCGGTCGCCAAATGACCAGCCTGAGGAGCAGGGGGAGGATAGGCAGCCGCTGCGTGCACCTCACCAGAGGGCCAAAGCGCAGTGGCATGCAGACAATGTCACTCTCCCCGTCATTCCACCCGCTCAGCCGCTACTAGAGCACAAATAATTGTATAAAATTAAAAATAAGGAGGCGTTGCAACCCCGGCCGGACTCCTAGTTCCAGCGCCACCACCCAGAACATTTCCACATTTACAGCTAGAGGCTCGGGTTAAGCAAGCAGAGGGGTACTGTGCCCGCCATATTTATGCTTTCCTCTGGCCACTTCTTTGTCACCTTGTGCTATATAAAAATCTCACAACACAGCATAACTTACAACATAGCATAACTGTTTGTAATAAGCCAACAGAAGACGTGGTGTAGAGTTGAGGCTTTATTGTCGAATCAGAGACACAGCCATATGCAAACTCCTACTTCCCCAGCTACTCTCCAACTGACAACTGGAGAGACTCCAGAAGCCTATGATGTCATGGAGAGCACTAGCATGTCACCAGAATGGAATACAGACATACGGCTGAGCAAAAATACCACATCCTCCCTCTTCAAAGAAATAAAATCTAATACCAAAGAAAAAGAAAATATCACAGCTTAATAACAAAATAACCCAAGGTAATATCACAAAATAAAACATAGAATTATTTTACAAGAATCGCCCTATCAAGGTTCCACCTCCTTCCATCTTCTAAAACAGCATTTTTTTTCCCAACAGCGATTACCCTGTAAGGACCAATAAATCTAGAAAATCATTTTCCTTCTGAAAAATCAATTTTCGCCACATCACCAACATGAACGGGTGCTTTACGTACCCTATCCGTGTGATCTTAAGAATATTTTTGCAAAGCCTGCTTTTTCTTAATCTTAGAAGAAAACTCCTGTAAATCAGGAAAATCTCGTTCATGCCAATATGGAAATAATTTTGAGGTAGGTCTGCAACCTCTCATCACCAGGAATGGGAAAACGCCAGTAGTGAAATTTTCAGTGGAGAGATATGATGAAATCATGAGGCATAACTTCTCCTCCATTCTAATCTAGATTGTTAGCTAAAGATAACTGTAAATTTTCTTAGATCATTTTATTAACGCGTTCAACTTCTCCATTGCACTTTGTGTTAATGTTAATGTTAAATAATGGATTAGCGTGCCACACGCCCAGAGGCCTCAGGGCCCAAACAAGCATGACACACAAAAAAGGCAAAACAAAAAGTGCACAATCATCAGGCAAAGGAGTCCATACAGCAAAACCAGGAACGAACCACAGGTACAACCGGCATTCCTAATCTAGTTAAAGATAAAGGTTTTTAAAGCCCTCTTAAATTCTAGGAGCCCTGAGATATTACGCAACAATGGAGTCAGATTATTCCATGCAGAAGGGGCCCACCCATCATAGGAAGTACCACCAAAGCGCTTCAACCCAAACCGTGGTTGACAAAGCTTGGGAGCATCTTGGGATCTTAAACCTCTCTGAGCCCTGGGCAGGCTGAATAGCAGCAGAGAGGCAGGCACGAGCAGAACCAGAGCGATATTTGTGAACAAGTGTCAGGACTTTATGTGAAATCCTGTTCCATATGGGGAGCCAGTGGAGGGCTCCCCTCGCAGGAGTCACGTGGTCCTGCCTCATCAGGCCATTCACGACCCTAACGGCCCTGTTCTGAATGACCTGAAGGCGGGACAAATTAAGCTCTGAGGTGCCCACAAGAAGACCATTGCAGTAATCAAGCCTGGAATTGATGAGAGCACAGGCCAGCAGTGCTCTATTCTTCACAAATGAGGTCGAATTTGATGCAAAAGACGAATGATCTAAGCACAGGAAGATTTGAGATGTAAAACGTGCTTTTGCATATTCAAATGAGCATCCATATATTCGCCCAGTGTTTTCACTTCAGAGGCAACCGGTACAGAACAGTTCGCCAAACTGAAGGTTTCGTACTCAGAACCTAGCTTAGACAGATGTGATCTAGTCCCTAAGATTAGCAGCTCTGTTTTGGTGTCATTGAGCGCAAGGTAATTACTTGCCATCCACGACTGAATAAAAGCAAATACACGCTGAACAGCAGATGTATCAGCCGTATGGCAGGAAGACCTGGGTGTCGTCAGCGTAGTTGGTAAAGCCAAAACCCAGGTCCTCCAAAACATCAAAAAGGGGACGCATGTAAACATTGTAGAGAGTCGGGGAGAGACAAGATCCCTGTGGGACCCCACAGTGCGGAATGGTAGCCGGCGCTGAGGCATCACCAGAGAAAACCCTAGCAGATCTCTGACCAAGGAAGGACTGGATCCAGCCGGCCGCCTCTGATGAAAAATTAGCCACCTCACCCAATCTGTCGACCAAAATTGAATGATCAACCAGATCAAACGCGGCTGCCAGATCTAGGAGCATTAGAAGAAGAGGGTGACCACTATAATAATAATAACTTATTTCATATATAGTGTGAGGACAGTCTGTCTTGTGTGTGTGTTTTCGTGCTTTTTTTTGCCAGCTAGGGGCCAAATAGACCCCTAGGCGGTCATATGCGTGTGTAGCATAGGGGTTAGGGTACTCTCCTGGGTGCCCCTAGTCGCTGCAGGGGTCGCATGCGACCCCTGCCCAGAATGGTAAGGTGGGAGGGTCCACAGGAGGGTCCTACGATGTCCCTAGGAGCCGGTAACTCCCTGCCCTAGGCTCAGCTAGTGAGCCTGGGGGTCCACCCCCTGCACCCGCATCCCTGCGCATCCCTTCCTCGCTAGGCTTAGCTTAGGGCGTGTGTGTGAGCCGTTTCACATCTGCCTTGAGAAACATGCTCGGGTGAGTGATACAGTCACTGGAACGTGTGAGAGGAAGTCTCAGGTTAAACGTGTGCACTGTAGCCACTGCACGTAGGTTGCACTGCCCGAAGCATGCTTCTGTATGCTTCGGCTGTGTCTGCACGGTTAGCGTGCTAGGGCTCCTCGCTTGCGTGGTCTCCCCTCCATTCTCGGGCCGGGCCGGCTGGCTTGGCTTGGAGAAGCGGGCTGACACGGCAAGGTCGGGGCAAGAATTGCTCAACCAGTTTCCCAGTGCGGGAACCAGAGTTGGCACCTCGATAGGGAAACTGCTGTGTCTTAGAGCAGCCAAATGCCCTTGCTCTGCGGAACCCCCCATCCCCGCTCACAGGAGTGGGAGATGGGTTAGCAGTGGGTCTGGATATTCTCCTGGGAAGCCGTTCTCTCTCCCAGCGGGAAGGTCAGGAGAGTCTTTGAAGTAACAGCCTCCTCCCTTCTTCATGATAGAGTCCAGCCAAGGATGCGGATGACACCTCTTCCCATCTTTGTCCTTGCAGGGCAGAGGGATGAAAGGCGCTATTGTGCTTCTTTGGGACCAGGTGTGAATCTCTTCACCCAGGGCCCATCTAGGCAGTAGGCAGCAGACAACCTGATGCTAGTACTGGACACTACCATTTGGAGGGTGGGTGTCACAAAGGACAACACAGGAGGCCTTTACTCACGTGCTTGGTTGGGCTGGAATGGATCCTGGAGAGAGGTAATGGGGACAACCACCTGGGACTAGGAACCTGCCTTGGGCCCGAGGTCCCAGGAGGCCAGCGCCGCCAGGAGGAGGGTTGGTGGGTTGGTGTTGGAGAGGACCAGGGTGTGGTGGCCAAGATCACAGTGGTAGGACAGCGTTAGCCTCTGGGTTTCAGTGATGAGGGCAGGATGATCTGTAAGACATGAAACATCAGATGATGTTCTCTGCTATAAGTTAGGGCCCCTAGCTCCCAGTCCCCAGGAGTCTCACAGTACCTGGGGTGTGGCGGCGCCGGGTGTCAAGAAGCCTGGTTTCTGCCGTTGGAGAAGGTGAGGTCCGCAGCCAGGGGTGGCAGCACTGGGGGCTCTGTGCTCTGGTGATGGAGTCTGCCGTCGGATTCGGCACCAGCGTGCTCCGAAGGAGTGTCTGCAGCCCGGAGCGGCGCAGCAGAGGTGTTCCTTGCGCTGTGTTGCTGTCTCTATAGAAGGGCGGTCCATACACTTCCGGTGTGGGCTGGGGCCCACTGTCTCAGTTTGTGAGGTGCCGCCTCGGGGTGACGCGGGACGCGCACGCCGAGGGCCGTGCACGCACGTTGCCCCAGACAAGGGGCGGGCTAGCCCAAAAAGAATAATCGCAGCTTCGCCAAGTACCTTAACCAGCTCACTGATGTGCTCTCGTCTGAAGTGCTCTCGTCTCCTATAGAAAACAGGCGATGGTCCTTGGGACGATAGTCTCTGGAAGTCTTTAGGAGCGGTGAGGGAGAAAAGACCGGCACGTCTGCCTTGGTTGAAGTCAGGTGCCAAAAGCAGTGAAGCAACTGCCGTGGAACCCCAACGGGGTCCAGGATTCCAAGGCGGGACGGGTCCCCTGAAGGTCCATAGGCAGCTGGAGCTGCAGAGCTGCACGCGCTAGCGTGAGTACTGTACTACTGTTGAGAACCTATGAACTAACTAACTATGACTAATACTAATGCTAGTTACCCTATGCTAAGTTACATTACCCTTTATTATGCGAGGCCTGTACTAGGAACTGCCTACGGAGGGTGTCACAAATACTATCATACTATCAATGTGTGCCATGTCATGTACTGCCTACTGAGGGGTGTCACACCTACTATCAATGTGTGCCATGTCATGTACTGCCTACTGAGGGGTGTCACAGTGGGACACCCCCCAAGTTAGAAGAAGTTGATGTACCCCAGTCTGGCTTTCCTACCATGACTGGGGGGTTATTTAGTGGCGTCAGCTAGGCTCATCCTCTCTCTCTCTGACTGACTCCTGAGTGGCACAAGTGGGTGCGCACTGCAGGGGGGATTACCAAGGAAGATGGGCCTGAGGGAGCGCCTGGTTTTCTGCGTGTGAGCTGCACTAGCTCACCCTGGCCTAGCAGCAACGCACTGGAGAATGGCTTGCCTCGTCCTCTCGTAGACACTGGACTGGTGAGTCCCGGTGGCCTCTTGTCTGTGGTACAGGCCTTGTACTTGAACTGTGATTATCTTGCTTAGCGATTGCTGTACCGAACTGAAAAACTAGAAACTAGACACACGACTATCTACCTTGCCTGTAACATAACGATTCACCGTGTGGTGATGAGAATAAAGTAACCTGCTCTGTTCTTAATGTTCCTAACTGTTTGAGCTAATAAACACGTGTCTTATTTTTGAAAGATCCCGAGTCGATCGCTTTCTTTTTGTGGCATTTATGGTGTTTGCCCATAAGGGCAAACGATCTTGGTTATTTGGCACTCCTAGTTATCTCAGAAGGGCCCTGCATGAGGCAGGCCTAGCGCGCTGAACTAGGGGGTGTGTCTGTGCGAAAAGGGAGGTTGCTACCCTGGCCCCACTTTCGTCACAACCAGGATTGTTCGCCCTTATGTGCAAACACCAAAAATGCCACAAAAAGAAAGGGATCAACTCGGGATCTTTCAAAAGTAAGACACGTGTTTATTAGCTCAAAACAGGTAGGCACATTAAGAGCAGAGCAATGGTT
>JASCRC010509181.1:0-10857 GCA_030264455.1 Desmognathus abditus
CAGCCGCCGCCGTTTCTGCCGTGCCCAAACGGCTTTCGTCAGTGGGTGTCACAGGTGCATTCTGGGAAAGGTGTTTTATACTACAATGCGTATTGTGATTGGTTCTTGATCAACCAATAGTTACAGGTCACGTATACCAGTGCAAAATCACTTATTATTCACTTGTTATCATTGCATATATATGCGCAGTTAATACAGTGGGAAAGAAAGATGAATTATTTGTATTCAAAGATGTTCAACAAAAATCATCCATATTATATGTATCTAAATATTGTTTTTAACAAACATATACTCGAATTCCCACTAAAAAACTGCTTTTGGAGAAAAAGTGACAGCGTGGTGGTAATCTACACACATTGCAGACACAAAAAGAGAGGGATAATGGTAAAATACCATAGCATATAATGTCTAATACAAGACATGCATCTGTGGATCAATTATAAAAAAGTGTGCTTTATATATCAAAAAAAGTTTTAATCTTTAAAAAGGAGGTAAAAAAGAGACTGTACTTTGAATACGAAGAAACTAGAGGTCCATTGTATAGGTGATGTTATTCCTAATTGTTTCAACTTAAATGCTGCTATTTGAATGGGCCTCTACCTCCTAGCAGCTATATTTCATCAATTTCATACATTTTTTAGGCACAAATTGAGCAGAGGTATTGCCAATATCAAACATATTGGTCCCCAATTACATATTTATACATAGGAGAACAACCATAAGGCAATAACAATGCACAAACCCAATGTGAATCCATCCCCAATTTCCTCAATATGTATGGAGAGATGTCCTAGTTTACAGAAAACAGTGCAGACCTTCCTGTGTGTTTAAGCCTTTCGGGACTTTTGTGCCCATTTTTAAAATCAGGCGTGCTTCTTCCTGTCTAAGGGCACGTGTCCTATCTCCCCCCCTAGGGTTCTTCTTGACTTCTTTGATACCTATAAAGGTAAGGAGCTTAGGGTTACTTTGGTGGAACTGTTCGAAGTGCACTGCAACAGGATAGGTCCTGTCTTTGTTCTTTATTGCTGTCATGTGCTGTCCCACTCTTTCTGCCAATTTTTTGATGGTACTACCAATATAATGTAGTGAGCAAGGACATGACAGCATGTAGATCACAAATGTAGTATTGCATTTTATGTAATCTCTAATTGGGAACGTCAAGGTATTAGATGCGTTCGGATACTTCTTTGCCTTACGTACAGTATGTGAGCAAGTGACACATTTGCCACATGTGTAGAAGCCCTGAAGTTTTAACCATGTGGTTGTGAGGGGTGGCTTTTGATACATGCTGGAAGTTAGGCGGTCTGCAATGGAACGTGCTTTTCTGAAGGTAATGGTGGGGGCTGAGCCAATCAGAGGGCCAATATCAGGGTCCTTTTGGAGAATATTCCAATTGTTCTTCAAAATCATTCTGATTTTACCAGAGTCTACTGTATAATCAGTAATGAAGCGTTTTATGTTCCCGTCTGTTGCTTTTTTGCCTTTCTTGAGTAGTAACTCCTGTCTTGGAATAAGTTCTACCTTCTTGCTAGTGTCATTCAAGAGCTTTTTACGGTACCCTCTTGCCATAAAGTTGGCTTTCCAACGTGACATGAATGTGTCATAATCAGATTTTTCGCTATTGTTCCTTTTAATTCTGATTAGTTCCCCATAGGGGATACTGTCTACACAAGACGAGGGATGGCAACTATCGTGTCTCAGGACATTATTGGTTGCTGTTGGTTTTACATACATTTTAGACCCTAGAGATTGGCCCATGTTCACAATCTCCAAGTCCAAAAATTGGACACTAGTACATGAGTAATTTGAAGTAAATTCCAAGTTGTAAGGGTTTTGTGAAAGGAGTGAAAGGAATCCCTCAAACTCCAATTGTGATCCCTTCCATATTATGAGCAGGTCGTCAATATACCTGCCCCAATATGCCACTTGCGCCATGTAAGGTAGATATTTTGCATCAGTGAGGCACACCTCCTCCCACCATCCCATGAATAAATTAGCATAGGATGGCGCGAAGGAGGTGCCCATAGCTGTGCCTTGGCATTGATGGAAGTATTCTCCATTGAAGAGAAATACGTTGGAGTTTAAGCAGAATTTGGCCATTTCCAACAGCATTGAACAGAATTCGGTGTGACTGGCTGATTTGGTAGATAGAAAATATTTAAGTGCCGTCAGACCATCAGTATGTCTTATTGAGGTGTACAGGGCCCGTACGTCTAATGTTATAAGTGCCCAATTAGCCTCCCAGGGTATTTTTGAAAGATGTTCTAATACCATGGTGGTATCTCTGATGTGTGAGGTTAAAGCCAAAACGAATGGTTGTATATGGTAGTCAACAAATTTAGCTAGATTCTCTGTCAAGCTGCCAATTGAACTCACAATTGGTCGGCCTTCTGGGGAAATCAAGGATTTATGTATCTTTGGCAGGAGGTAAAATACCGGTGTGATAGGATTCTTAATTGTGAGAAATTCAAGCTCATCAGTTGTAATCAATGAATGTGAGTGCCAGTAGGAGAGCTTGGAGTCTAACTCTGTCTTGTATGTATTCAGAATTGAATGAGATACCAAAGAGTAGCATTGTCGGTTGTATAGTTGGCGATATGCTTCTTTCTCATACATTTCACGTGACAAAATGACTACCCCTCCCCCCTTATCAGGTGGTTTTATAATGATAGAAGGGTCCTCTGTCAAAGAGGTCAATGCCAAGCGCTGAGTTTTCGATAAGTTGGTTTTACGTGGCCATATTCGTTCATAATCGTTAAATTCCTGTATCACACTATCCTGGAAGAGGTCAATGGCACTCTTCTGAGGAGTGTAAGGCAAGAATACCGATTTTGGCTTGAAAGGACTGGGCAGAGGTAAATCTGTGGAAAATACCATAGATGGTTGTTCCCCTTCGTTTTCACACAACAGAGAATTTAGACATTTGTACATTTCATGCTCTTTAATAGACATCTCAATGGGTACCCTGGTATCTACAGTGCACCTCTGAGGAAAAGTGTTGGACAAAAAATATTTCTGTAATTTTAGTTTACGAATAAACAAAAATAAATCAACTCTCAACTGTACAGGATCACTTAAACAGTCCGGGACAAAATTCAAGCCCAATTGTAGGACTTGCACTTCATCTGTGGTCAAAACCCTGGAAGATAGGTTAAATACATTCGTTATTTCTTGTTCGGTTTCTTGCGTAATGGATAGCGACTCTGTGGGATTGGCTTTTTGCCTGCGATTTTTCCTCCTGCCCCTCCTGGTTTTCCGGTTTTTCCTTTTGCGCTTCGTATTTGTCTGTCCATTTCCAGAACACGTAGCTCGTCTAAAAAAGGCGTAGCTTCAGGTTCACTTGTAGATGAATCTGTGTCGGAAGTGACTGGTGTTGACAACTCTACGGGTTTAGGTGTTATAGCAGGCTCTGTGGCCTTTTTTCTGATTGCATCGAATTTTTTCGCAAACGTAAAAACCCTGTTGTTTTCATAGTCCAGTTTGTCCCTTAAAAATTTTCGTTGTTTTTTTGTTTTGATCTCGTTCTGGTACTTGACGATATTTTTATCTATTTTTTCGAGCGCTTCTGTGCCTTCAGGCGATGGAAAATCAGTGGAGAAAGATGTACGTTTTTCGGAGGCTTGATCTTTATAGCGTGCATGATCAAGGTGAGCGAAGCGTGCAAGGAGTTTAACAGAATTGAGGGCATTATGTTGTTGTAGTTCACACCAAGCAGGGTATAGCTCTGGGTGTGGGTCCTCATATTCAGGCATTGTTAGAATACGAAGTCCCCGCGGTACACGATTCACAGTCACATATTGATCAAGTGACGCTGCCTCCCACCACTTGTTTGTTTCCCACTTGAGAAGTTTCTCCAAATTTTTAGATTGACCTTGCAATGTATCATCAGAATTGGAACCCGGATTATTAGTCCCAGCTTGATTGGCATCGGAGGTGGGGGTGGGCTTTTCACAAAAGATTTCTTGTGCCATCTTGATTCTTTCCTCCTCTGACATACCTGCTGCTGTCATCCCTATGATGTTAACGTTAGCCCCTTTGAGAAATACTCAAAATGTATAAGTACACAAATATTTCAAAAGAGAGAAAGTCCTGTGTGTCCCTACGGCAGTTTAGGGAGTCACTGCAAACATAGCATTGCTTGACAGGGTTTCAGGCCCGGTTTCGGGGATGCACACGGGGGAAAGACGGAAGCACTTACCGCGGGAGATGGGCGTGTCACGAGGTGTCCTCCGACTCCCAGTGACCGCTGCTCAACCAGCGTGAAGTTCGCCCCGTCACTCCTTTTCTTCCCGGCAATTCAGCTCTGTTTCTGAATTGACCCGTCTTTTCAATCGATGCACGTTCACAGGAGCCGGCAGCGCATAACGCTAGGCGGAGAAGCGCCTTTCCAGGATGAGACGTGCAAAACAGCGTCGCGCAGGCTCTCGATGGAGTTCACCGGTCTTTTCCCACGGCAGCTCCAGGTGCGTTCAATTCAGTCCCGGCACGTATCGGGATCAAGTATATGCAAAGAAGAGACCCGCTTTTTCCTTTTCAAGTGCCACAAAGGACAGGCGAGGCAGTATGAAGAACGCACACCACACACAGGTAAGGTTTCTTTAGTTGCAAATTTTTCTTTTTTATTGCATTCTTAGTGCAGGGCTAGGGAATGACAGCCAGGTAGTCAGAGGAAGCAAAAAACAGCCGCCGCCGTTTCTGCCGTGCCCAAACGGCTTTCGTCAGTGGGTGTCACAGATGCATTCTGGGTAAAGTGTTTTATACTACAATGTGCATTACAATTGGTTCTTTGATCAACCAATAGTTACAGATCTCGTATCCCAATACAAAGCCGTCCATTATCCACTTATATGTACACATATATATGCAGGTAACGCAGTGGGAAGGAAAAAATGAATTATTTGCTTTAGAGATGTTTAACAAAATCATCCATATTGCAGATATATATATTGTCTTTGACTGACATATACTCAAGTTCCCACCCGGAAACTGCAATTAAAGGGAGAGCGGCTGCGTACTGGTTGTCCTCAATTTTTAGTATTGTGGACATAACAGAGATAATGGTAAAATACCGTAACATCTAATATCCAACCCAGAACATGCATTTGTGATTTAATCATAAAAAAGTGTTTTTTATATATCAAAAAAGTTTCATCTTTAAAAAGGAGGAAAAAGCTGTACTTTGGGTACAAAGAAACAAGAGGTCCATTACATAGGTGGTGTTATTCCTAATTGTTTTAACTTAAATGCTGCTTTTAAATGGGCCTCAACCTCCTAGCAGCTATATTTCATCGATTTCATACATTTCTTAGGCACAAGTTAGTCAGAGGCATTACCAATATCAAACATATTGGTCCCCAATTAATTATTTATGCATGGGGGAACAACAGTAAAGCAATAACAATGCCTCTACCCAATATGGGACCATCCCCAAATCCCTCAGTATATGTAGGAAGATATCCTAATTTACAGAAAACAGTGCAGACCTTCCTGTATATTTAAGCCTTTCGGAGCCTTTGTGCCAAGTTTTAATATCAGACGTGTTTCTTCCTGTCTGAGGGCACGTATCCTGTCTCCCCCCCTAGGATTCTTCTTGACTTCTTTAATGCCTATGAAGGTAAGAAGTTTAGGATTGCTTTGATGCATTTGTTCGAAATGTACTGCGACAGGATAGGTCCTGTCTTTGTTCCTTATTGCTGTCATGTGCTGGCCCACTCTTTCTGCCAATTTCTTGATGGTGCTACCAATATAATGTAGTGAGCAGGGACATGACAGCATATAGATCACAAATGTAGTATTGCATTTTATGTAATCTCTAATCGGGAACGTCAAGGTATTAGATGCGTTCGGATACTTCTTTGCCTTACGTACAGTATGTGAACAGGTGACACATTTGCCACATGTGTAGAAGCCCTGAAGTTTTAACCATGTGGTTGTAAGGGGTGGCTTTTGATACATGCTGGAAGTTAGGCGGTCTGCAATGGAACGTGCTCTTCTGAAAGTGATAGTGGGAGCCGAGCCTATCAAGGGGCCAATATCAGGATCCTTTTGGAGAATACTCCAATTGTTTTTCAAAATGGTTCTGATTTTACCAGAATCTACTGTATAATCAGTGATGAAGCGTTTTATGTTCCCGTCTGTTACTTTTTTGCTTTTCTTAAGCAGTAACTCCTGTCTTGGAATTAGTTCTACCTTCTTACTAGTGTCACTCAAAAGCTTTTTGCGATACCCTCTTGCCATGAAGTTGGTTCTCCAACGTGACATGAAAGCATCGTAATCTGATCTCTCGCTATTGTTCCTTTTAATTCTGATTAATTCCCCATAGGGGATACTGTCTACACAAGACGAAGGATGGCAGCTATCATGTCTCAAGACGTTATTGGTTGCGGTTGGTTTTATGTACATTTTAGATCCCAGAGATTGGCCCATGTTCACAATCTCTAGGTCCAGAAATTGGACACTAGTGCATGAATAATTAAAGGTAAATTCCAAGTTGTAGGGATTTTGAGAAAGGAGTAAAAGAAATCCCTCAAATTTCAGTTGTGATCCCTTCCATATTATGAGCAGGTCGTCAATATACCTGCCCCAATATGCCACTTGCGCCATATAGGGTAGAAATTTAGCATCAGCAAGGCACACCTCCTCCCACCACCCCATGAATAAATTAGCATAGGATGGCGCGAAGGAGGTGCCCATGGCTGTGCCTTGGCATTGATGGAAGTATTCTCCATTGAAGAGAAATACGTTGGAGTTTAAGCAGAATTTGGCCATTTCCAACAGCATTGAACAGAATTCGGTGTGACTGGCTGATTTGGTAGATAGAAAATATTTAAGTGCCGTCAGACCATCAGTATGTCTTATTGAGGTGTACAGGGCCCGTACGTCTAATGTTATAAGTGCCCAATTAGCCTCCCAGGGTATTTTTGAAAGATGTTCTAATACCATGGTGGTATCTCTGATGTGTGAGGTTAAAGCCAAAACGAATGGTTGTATATGGTAGTCAACAAATTTAGCTAGATTCTCTGTCAAGCTGCCAATTGAACTCACAATTGGTCGGCCTTCTGGGGAAATCAAGGATTTATGTATCTTTGGCAGGAGGTAAAATACCGGTGTGATAGGATTCTTAATTGTGAGAAATTCAAGCTCATCAGTTGTAATCAATGAATGTGAGTGCCAGTAGGAGAGCTTGGAGTCTAACTCTGTCTTGTATGTATTCAGAATTGAATGAGATACCAAAGAGTAGCATTGTCGGTTGTATAGTTGGCGATATGCTTCTTTCTCATACATTTCACGTGACAAAATGACTACCCCTCCCCCCTTATCAGGTGGTTTTATAATGATAGAAGGGTCCTCTGTCAAAGAGGTCAATGCCAAGCGCTGAGTTTTCGATAAGTTGGTTTTACGTGGCCATATTCGTTCATAATCGTTAAATTCCTGTATCACACTATCCTGGAAGAGGTCAATGGCACTCTTCTGAGGAGTGTAAGGCAAGAATACCGATTTTGGCTTGAAAGGACTGGGCAGAGGTAAATCTGTGGAAAATACCATAGATGGTTGTTCCCCTTCGTTTTCACACAACAGAGAATTTAGACATTTGTACATTTCATGCTCTTTAATAGACATCTCAATGGGTACCCTGGTATCTACAGTGCACCTCTGAGGAAAAGTGTTGGACAAAAAATATTTCTGTAATTTTAGTTTACGAATAAACAAAAATAAATCAACTCTCAACTGTACAGGATCACTTAAACAGTCCGGGACAAAATTCAAGCCCAATTGTAGGACTTGCACTTCATCTGTGGTCAAAACCCTGGAAGATAGGTTAAATACATTCGTTATTTCTTGTTCGGTTTCTTGCGTAATGGATAGCGACTCTGTGGGATTGGCTTTTTGCCTGCGATTTTTCCTCCTGCCCCTCCTGGTTTTCCGGTTTTTCCTTTTGCGCTTCGTATTTGTCTGTCCATTTCCAGAACACGTAGCTCGTCTAAAAAAGGCGTAGCTTCAGGTTCACTTGTAGATGAATCTGTGTCGGAAGTGACTGGTGTTGACAACTCTACGGGTTTAGGTGTTATAGCAGGCTCTGTGGCCTTTTTTCTGATTGCATCGAATTTTTTCGCAAACGTAAAAACCCTGTTGTTTTCATAGTCCAGTTTGTCCCTTAAAAATTTTCGTTGTTTTTTTGTTTTGATCTCGTTCTGGTACTTGACGATATTTTTATCTATTTTTTCGAGCGCTTCTGTGCCTTCAGGCGATGGAAAATCAGTGGAGAAAGATGTACGTTTTTCGGAGGCTTGATCTTTATAGCGTGCATGATCAAGGTGAGCGAAGCGTGCAAGGAGTTTAACAGAATTGAGGGCATTATGTTGTTGTAGTTCACACCAAGCAGGGTATAGCTCTGGGTGTGGGTCCTCATATTCAGGCATTGTTAGAATACGAAGTCCCCGCGGTACACGATTCACAGTCACATATTGATCAAGTGACGCTGCCTCCCACCACTTGTTTGTTTCCCACTTGAGAAGTTTCTCCAAATTTTTAGATTGACCTTGCAATGTATCATCAGAATTGGAACCCGGATTATTAGTCCCAGCTTGATTGGCATCGGAGGTGGGGGTGGGCTTTTCACAAAAGATTTCTTGTGCCATCTTGATTCTTTCCTCCTCTGACATACCTGCTGCTGTCATCCCTATGATGTTAACGTTAGCCCCTTTGAGAAATACTCAAAATGTATAAGTACACAAATATTTCAAAAGAGAGAAAGTCCTGTGTGTCCCTACGGCAGTTTAGGGAGTCACTGCAAACATAGCATTGCTTGACAGGGTTTCAGGCCCGGTTTCGGGGATGCACACGGGGGAAAGACGGAAGCACTTACCGCGGGAGATGGGCGTGTCACGAGGTGTCCTCCGACTCCCAGTGACCGCTGCTCAACCAGCGTGAAGTTCGCCCCGTCACTCCTTTTCTTCCCGGCAATTCAGCTCTGTTTCTGAATTGACCCGTCTTTTCAATCGATGCACGTTCACAGGAGCCGGCAGCGCATAACGCTAGGCGGAGAAGCGCCTTTCCAGGATGAGACGTGCAAAACAGCGTCGCGCAGGCTCTCGATGGAGTTCACCGGTCTTTTCCCACGGCAGCTCCAGGTGCGTTCAATTCAGTCCCGGCACGTATCGGGATCAAGTATATGCAAAGAAGAGACCCGCTTTTTCCTTTTCAAGTGCCACAAAGGACAGGCGAGGCAGTATGAAGAACGCACACCACACACAGGTAAGGTTTCTTTAGTTGCAAATTTTTCTTTTTTATTGCATTCTTAGTGCAGGGCTAGGGAATGACAGCCAGGTAGTCAGAGGAAGCAAAAAACAGCCGCCGCCGTTTCTGCCGTGCCCAAACGGCTTTCGTCAGTGGGTGTCACAGATGCATTCTGGGTAAAGTGTTTTATACTACAATGTGCATTACAATTGGTTCTTTGATCAACCAATAGTTACAGATCTCGTATCCCAATACAAAGCCGTCCATTATCCACTTATATGTACACATATATATGCAGGTAACGCAGTGGGAAGGAAAAAATGAATTATTTGCTTTAGAGATGTTTAACAAAATCATCCATATTGCAGATATATATATTGTCTTTGACTGACATATACTCAAGTTCCCACCCGGAAACTGCAATTAAAGGGAGAGCGGCTGCGTACTGGTTGTCCTCAATTTTTAGTATTGTGGACATAACAAGGAAGTTTCTGTGGTTATTGCCTGTTGTGTATTATTGCTCTATATCGTTTGTGCGCACTGCTTACTCCTGATCCGCTAATTATGCAGATAATCCTATAATAGTGCCGACAGGACGCAAAGTAAAAACATACCCAAACGGTTCAAATACCCAAACTTTTCCCATAGAGGATCTGATTAAGTGTAATACCACCCATGTTG
The DNA here is from genome assembly GCA_030264455.1 of Desmognathus abditus. NCBI lineage: Eukaryota > Metazoa > Chordata > Amphibia > Caudata > Plethodontidae > Desmognathus > Desmognathus abditus. Next base: position 9,919 of record JASCRC010509181.1, read on the forward strand.
TATATATGCTCACTTGCCCATGTCAGAAACATTATATTGGCAGCACGAAGAAAAAGCTGTCTTTTAGGGTCGGGCAACAAATCGCTGCAATCAGGAATAAAGATAGAACATACCCTGTAGCGGTACATTTTGAAGAATTTCATCAGAGCAATCCATCACTCCTAGATTTCTGTGGCATCAAGGAAATAAAACCTAATCCAAGAGGGGGGATCGTGTCAAACAGCTTAGACAGGAGGAAACTCGCCTTATCCTTAGGCTGGGCACAAAGATCCCCAGGGGCCTTAATACTGCAGAAGGGCTACACTGGTTTCTTTAAACCTCCGGGATTATCAAATGTACTAGGAGAATCAGAATAGAGTACCTTGTGGGCTATCATACATTTTTTCCTCTTGCCCAACTATTCAAACCCCCATAAGTTGATGTATGGTATTTTACCGTTATATTCACTAAATGAATTTCGGGGTTATAAAAGATACAATGTAGATACGCACAATTTGTATCAGTAGAACCTGTACTCTTTCTCTTCTCCTACAGGAAAATGTATATACTTTCTTTTACATGTGATCTTGCTCTTATTAAGCTATGTTTATGGCACTATCTGTGTTGATTAATTACTCACTGCTTTTTCACATATTATTCATCTCTTTTGGGTGGATCTGTCACGGGATTTGGATGAAGCAAATATATAGGACAAGTTATAATGTCTAACAAAATCCTCCATTTTTCCCTTCTGTACCTATATACAACAAACAATGGTATATGTGAACACTAGTTTGTACTTTTTGATGGGAAACTATAATGAAATGCTTACACAGAAATGATATATTTAACTGCCATAAGTGAGATTATTGCGAGCACATTGCTCGAGCACAAAAGTTGTCCTGGAAACAAAAGGGTTAACTGTGACGTCTTAGTTCCCTTTAAATAACACCCATGTGA
>JASCRC010520252.1:0-10835 GCA_030264455.1 Desmognathus abditus
ATACTGGCGAAAATCCTAACGAATCGGCTGCTTCCATCCCTCCCAGGACTGGTAGGGACGGACCAATATGGCTTCATCCCACGAAGGTCAACGATGGGGGCGATAAGGCGGGTTTTTAATGCAATGGCGGGTGAGGGAGACATGACGTCGGCGGCCTTTATCTCATTTGATGCATATAAGGCGTTTGATACCTTGAGCTGGAACTATCTTTTTGCAGTACTGACTGCGATGGGTTTCGGAAAATCTTTTTGTAGATGGGTGCAACTACTGTACACGAAACCAACAGCTAGACTAGTGATTAATGGTACAATGTCAGATTTGATACAAATTGGTCGAGGTACACGTCGAGGATGTCCACTGTCGGCGGTGCTCTTTACATTGGCCATGACCCCCCTGCTCGTGGCACTTGGGAGGGGGCTGCCTGGTTGTGGAGTGGTGACCAATGGGATAGAGACAACAACTATTGCATATGCAGACGACCTATTGGTCGCTCTAAATAATCCAATAGAACAGGTGTCCACTGTGTTATCTATTATGGAAACTCATGGGTACTATTCTGGTTTTATTGTGAACTGGAAGAAAACTAAGTTTTTCTGGTTACGGAATGCGGTTGACGAATCACTGCCGGATAACAGACTACAACTAGCCAAAAAGTCTTTTAGATATGTGGGGATTCAGATTGCACGTTCTGATTCAGAATTATTTGAACTGAACTATACTCCACTCATGGAGCGGATTCGTGAGAGCTTGGGCAGATGGGGGTCTCTCCCCCTCACTCTTGCTGGCCGGATTGCTGTCATAAAAATGAATATCTTGCCCAAACTGCTATATCTATTTCAGAACGTCCCTATCTATTTAAAACTTACCCTGTTTTCGGAACTCCGATCCCTCATAACTACTTTTGTTTGGCAGAAGAGAACGCCAAGGATAGCTTATTCCCAATTAACTAAATCATATGAAAAAGGTGGCTTCGAACTGCCGGATATGTATATGTATTACATGGCAGCTCAATTGCAGCATGTTGTTAGATGGCTGGAGGTAGAGAGCCGGGATCCACAAGTGCTGATGGAAAGGCATTGGTTTGTTGGACAATGTGCGGATAGACTATTGGTTGATGATTCAGTGAGGGGTAGAGGAAAAGTGGGCCCAGCGATGCTGGGACTGAGACTGTGGCGAATTGTTATGCGAAAACTTGTGAGGGAAGTGTATTATAGCCCACACATGTCTTTGTGGGACGTCTCAGTTCAGAAACCTAAGTTAACAGAATCAATGTATGGCAATTGGATTGAGCATGGGTTGTTAACGCTCCAAGATTTATTCCAAGATGGTAAGCTTCAATCTGATAAGGATATTGTGGATCAGGCGGGGGGAGGATTGTTGAGCATAATGCGCTTGTCACAGCTTAAAGAATGTATGAGAAAACGATGGGAGATGATACCTGCTGAGCCACAAGAGAATCTACTTTTGTCCCACTGTTTAACTACAATAGGAGAACAGCATCAAATCTCCACGATGTATAAAATATTGAGAGATTCAGTGGCAGTGGGTGGGCGATCACTGCGAATGAGGTGGGAGGAAGAACTTGGATGTGAAGCCGGATGGTGAAGGGCGGAGGATAAGGGCAGCGCCTATCTGGGCTGACCCAGAACTTCCATCTACATCCGCCCCTCACACCAGCCCACAGTCCATCACGGGCAACGGCGCTCTCCAGCTCCCCCATAGCGCCTTGAGCCCCACCATCAGCAACTCCGGCCCCTCTGCAGCTGCCTCACCTACTGCAGGCATGGGGAGAAGGGACTTGCAGGCACGCAACGCCCCCAAGGCCCTCAAGGCACCGCCGAAACTCTCCCCCAGGACAACCAGAAGTAAAATCGCCATGGCCTCATGCAACATGGCCGCCACGAAAGAACCAAGACCTGCACTAGTGGCAGGAGCCCCTCAGGTCACGCCCACTTCCCAGCACCGAGATAAGGCACCGGAGATCGGCCGGCAGGCGAAGCCGGATGGTGAAGGGCGGAGGATAAGGGCAGCGCCTGTCTGGGCCTGTCCGGGACAGACCGAGGACACCACCACTCCCAACTTCAGTTGTGATACAGGTAAGCCTGCATCTCTCATTCAAGATGTTAATGCTATAGTTGCTGTGTCCCATCAAACATTGACAAACAATTCGATGGCGATATTATAAGTCAAAAGGCCACTTGTCCAAACTCACAGTATAATTTTACCATGGCGCAAGCACAAGATACAGACCTAAGCCCGAGCTGCCCAAACACCACTACGCCATCGAGAGAGCAGCTCGTTCACAACAATTGGGACTGTCTTAAGATATGGGAAGGGATATCTTTCCCCCCGGAGATTATATCCACTGCATCAAGCTGTACTCAGCTCCAAGCAATGCATGCTGACTCGATTTCCCAACAAATGAATATCTCTCAGCCATCCGTTACACCCGTTAAATCTGGCTATGATCCCCCGACCACGACCATCAGCCTTCTCAATGCAAGATCCGCCATAGCTCATGCAGAGGAAATTTATGATCTCATTCAGGAAAAACAACTTAGCATATTGGTGATCACGGCGACATGGTTTAAGTCAGCCGCCGACGCTATTTGTGTGGATCTACTACCTGAGAACTACCGTATGCTATCTAAGGAGAGGGAAGGAAGAACAGGAGGAGGCGTCGCCATAATCTATCATAATTCCATCGAGCTACACATGGTCGAAATCAACCCAATTCCTAACACATTTGAAGGGTTAATGGTCACAGGTGGCCCTAAGGACGCACCAACCATTTCAATCCTCTGCCTGTATCGACCCCCAGGGGATGAAGACGCATTCCTGGAGGAGCTACAAGGGGTCTTGGAGGACTACTACTTGCGCTGGCCCAGATTTATCATGTGTGGAGATGTCAATATTCACCTAAACAAACCCTCAGAAGCTGCACCCAAGAGACTGAAGCAAATACTTGAGTCCCAGCAACTGATACAACAGTTTGAAGGTCCCACTCACTGTTGGGGGAACCAACTGGACATTATTGTCTATAGGGGGCTGGAACTGTCGGAGTGTGGTAACACTCCCCTCCCATGGGCCGACCACCATCTACTCCAAGCAACGATTCTAGACTGGAGACCATCCATCACTAAGACCCACTCAAATGCCTCACTCCAACCCCCGCGGCTGCTGAGACGAAATTTTAAAGCTATGACTGTGGCAAACTTACGGGCCATCTGGTATCCCTGCACGAGAACAGATTTAGACATCGAGACTTTAGATGCCATCTTCAATGCCAAATTAACGTTGGCACGTAATATCCTATGTCCACTGCACTCTGTGAGGGTGAAACGTCAGACTCATTTGAAAAACAAATGGTTCTCAGAAGATCTACAGAAACAGAAATTGCTTGGCCGAAAACTTCAAAAGAAGTGGCAACACTCCAGATCCAGGCAAGACCGTGAGCGATATCAAAAACATTTTATCGCCTACAAACTGGCAATAAAACAGAACAAACGGAATTTTATTCAAACACAAATTCAGGGAGCTGGCAACAAAGCAAAAGCACTCTTCTCTTTATCTAAAACCTTACTGAGGAACAATGATGGAGACAACTTCACACCAGAAAATCCCCAAGAGTACTGTAATGAAGTGGCAGACTTCTTCTCAAATAAAGTGTCCAATCTACGTAAGTCCATCGAGATAGATTCACTTAAACCAGAAGTTGAGGCCGCCACCTCAGTCCTCTTCGCAGGAGAACAAACCAACGAGGAGTTTTTAACTGAATACCCCCCTCCCGCAGGAGCCTCCATCAATAGGACAGGCCCTATTCCACCAGCGCTGGAGGTATTCTCTCCGATATCTCAGGATGAAGTCACAAACATAATCCGGAAGTTAGGACCAGCCTCCTCTCCATTAGACCCCCTTCCGACCAGAGTTATCAAACAGATACTCGAGGTTATTAGCCTGGACATTACCAACCTCATAAACTGTAGCTTGCGAACAGGCTCGGTACCCTGCTCCTGGAAGAAAGGGATTGTAACTCCCTTACCCAAAAAAGAGAAGATTTCTATGGGAGAACTTACCAATCTTAGACCAGTCTCCCAACTGAGACTCTTACCAAGAATCATAGAAGCAATCATAACCATGCAATTCCAACACCATCTGGAGGATAACAACATCCTGCACGATCTCCAATCGGGTTTCAGACCAGGCAGAGGGACAGAGCTGGCTGTGGCGGAAGTGAGGGAACAGCTGTTGTGGTGCGCGGATCGTAGTCACCCTGCTATACTGATCCTGCTCGACCTCTCGGCTGCATTTGACACTGTAGACCATAAGATCTTAATCGAGCGCCTGGAGGAAGTGGCCGGGGTCAAAGGGACGGCGTTGGAGTGGTTTGACTCCTTTCTGGAAAACAGATCCCAGGCAGTCAAATGGGGGGACTTTCGGTCAGAGGAAAAATATCTACCCTGGGGCGTGCCGCAGGGTTCATCCCTGTCCCCCATCCTCTTCAACGTGTACCTACGACCCCTGGCCTCCCTGCTGGAGCGCTCGAGGCTGCAGTTTCATATGTATGCCGATGACACCCAGATCCTAGTCGACCTGCATGAGGAGGCGGGGCAGAAGGAACGCTTGATCCCATGTCTCAACCTCATTAAGGACTGGATGCGTGTCAACAAACTCTGTCTTAACGATAGTAAGACAGAGATCCTGGCGGTTGAAGGCCAGCGAGGCAAGGGTCTACCAGACATCCCCTGGCCGTCCTCGTGGGGACAGGCACCAACGCCAGTGCTTCAGACACGCGATCTGGGGATCAGGATCAGTCACCTTCTGGATGGGGCGGCTCATGCAGCCGCCACGGTCAGCGCTAGCCACCACCACCTCAACTCTCTAGCCAGGCTTTTCCCTCTTCTGGATCTGAAACAGAAAAAACAATTGTACCATGCTTTTGTGGGATCCAGGATCAGCTATGGTCTAGCCTCCATGTTAAGCGCCACTAAAAAGACATTGTTCGCGCTTCAGAAAATCCAAAACAGGGCGGTCCGCATGATTTTCAACCTCAATCGCAGAGACCACATTAGCCCCTGGCGCGAACTATTGGGTTGGCTTACCGTGGAAGGTCAACTAAGGTTGAAAACTTGCCTATGGATCTGGAAGGCGGTGAGACATACCGGACCAGGCTACACCCATAACTGGGTATTCCATCTACCCCCGAGGCAAGGGCGTAGGTCAGTCCATGATAGGATGCTAGCCCACCCCAGAATGAAGAAATCCACCAAAGGCGGCACTACAATTGCTTGCAAAGGCTCCCTTTTTTGGAACACTCTTCCCCATCAAATGAAAAAGCTGCAGTCTTTCTCTGCTTTTAAAAGTCAATTGAAAACATGGCTACTGGACCGTGAGAGAGCGAACCCATTACCCGGAGATGCTCCTCGGAGCTCAACATCCAGCAGCCACCACCTCCGAGCCCACTTGAACAATACGATCAGAGCTTCAGATCCTCCCAATTTCAGTCAGGCCGAGCATGTTGTCCCCGAAAACGCTGAACTAAGTACTGCATCTATCCATCGACAACACACAGGGGTAGTGGGGATATCATCTCCACCTCTTAGAGGCCCGATCAACTGGGGACTCTGGGATCTAGCCAAACGTAACAAAATCCGGAATATGGGCATAGACGGACAATATCGGCCCAGGATGATCCCCATGGATCAAAGGGTCTAGTAGGAGTTCTCCCCCTTTAGCCTTAACCTGTTGGACCAGGGTAGAACGTTCTTCTTTCTCAGAATGGACAGGGATGACGGGAGTCCCTCTCTCCCCTAGGAGAAATGAACTTATTTTTAAGATGTATGTTGTACTGTTGGTTTGTTTTGTTTAATGTGAAGCGGCCCAAAGCACCCGCAGGGTCGCTATATAAAAGCATTTTAATAAATAAATAAATAAATAAATAAATAAGTGGTTTTGGTTTTGAGCCTTTTGTCTTCTTTGGCTCCGCCTACCCACTATTCATGGTTCAATGCTTGTTTACTTAATGGTCCTATGAAATATGTATCATGTATTGTGTATTTTATTTATTTGCAGGTCGTCTACGTAAATAAAGATATTTGTACTTTTGCATTAATTAAGTTGTCCTGGTCCGTATATTGCACTCTGGTTGCCAACATTAATACCAAAGTTCAATGTCCAGCTGTTCTGGTTAGACATTGTTGGAATTTGTTTTAATTTATCCCTCTCCCAGTATTTGCTTGTGCTTGTATTTATACCCACCACTGGTTGATTGTAGGGTCACGGGTTTTCCTTGTTGTATTTCTTGGTTGCACAACCTGCTGGTTGTTTAGGAAACGAGGGTATATGTTCCCCTCATGGGCATTGTAATTCATATTACACTGTCTATTTACATAATTTATTTGTGCCTATTACAATAAATTGATTAAGCAATAATTCTGTGTTCGTGTTGGACCCAAGGTTTTGCCTGCCTGTGCTTCCTTTTCTTTCTTTCTCCTTTTTTCTTTCTTCTTTCTTGTTTTCTCTACTTTCTTTTTCTGTGTGTTGCGTTAATGGCGGAATCAGAGACATTTGCTTTCACTATTGAACAGATTACTGAATTAACCTTGGGGGAGACAGTTTTTGGAGCGGCTCTCTCTGATCTTCAAAGTTCTGGTAAAATCGAGGGTGACTCTCTTTTGAATTTGAAGAAAAAACAATTTCGTACAGAACTCCATGGGCAGATTCTGGTTGAGTACTTGAAAGGTGGGATTATTCCGTGGGGTCTTCAAGTGAAGAATGAACCCATTCTTTTCACTGATAATAAAGTGTATTTGCAAAAATTTAGCTGGATCGGGAACAGCTGTTCCAGAGATTGGATGGCTTTGACCATCGAAACTGCTAAATATACTGCGGACCAACTTATGAAAGATATATTGGATAAAGAGTCAGCCTTGAGCCTTAATACTCTTATCCAAGACGCCAAAGCTAAAATTGATTCAATCAACAAACTTTTTGAAGATTTCCGCAAGCTTACCACCAAAAAAAAGGCGGAGAAGCTACAATTCGACCTCAAAAATTACAACAAAGAGGTGACTTACCCCTACCTCAGAGAGGACTACTTCTCTAAACAGAAAGGACAAGCTTTTGCCTCTCGAGGTAGACGACGTTGGGTAACTTTTTCTGACACCTCCTCCGGGAGTGGAGAGGAAAATCAATCTAATCCACGGCAGCCTTTTTTAGGCAGAGGGGGCCGCGGAAGAGGAAGGGGGAACAATTCCCGCTCCCCATACGTGTTGAGGAATCGCAGAGGAGGCAGGAACGCGACATGACACCCCGTGGTGAGAATCAATTGGTTGATGATTTTCCCATATTTAATTTAAGCCAGCACATACTTACTCCGGTAGAAGAAGATGTATTGAGGAAGGGCCTTTCATTTGTACCCACACAAAAGGTCAATGCCTCCGACACTCACGAGGAACTTGACCAGTTCTTCCGTAAAGTGCGGCTTAAATATTTCTTTAAAGATCATATTGAAACTTCTAACCAAGATGAGACCACGGGACTTAGAAATAAGTCAACTTTCCTGCCTTCGTCTCAGCAAGTTTCTGCCAACATTTTGGCTTTTGAGTCAATGGTTCGGCAAGAGGTAAATGAGATTTTTACTCAGCCCAAATTTGTTCCAAACAACCTCAGTCCTGAGGAATGTCAGGCCCTGCGTGGCCTGGAGAATGATTCCCAACTAGTTATCAAACCGGCGGACAAGGGGGGTGGGGTGGTCCTGCTCACTAGGGACTATTATGAACAGGAATTATTGTCCCAGATTTCTAACACTGCTTACTATCAAAAGCTGGATGGGGACCCTACTCCTCATCTTCAGTCCCTAATCAAAATGCATACTGACGTGGCATTCGCCGCTGGTTGGCTAGGCAACAAAGAATACACTTTTCTGAATAGAAAGGATGCCCGGACACCCGTGATATACACTTTACCCAAAATACACAAGCACATGGAACTGCCACCTGGACGTCCCATCGTGTCTGGCTGTGGTTCGGTGCTCGAACCACTGAGTCAGTACGTGGACTTTTTTTTAAAACCACTAGCAAGCCGTACAGAAATCTTCATTTTAGACACTACAGCAGCTATTCGCTTGTTGGAAGGACATGAGTTTGATGAGAACTTAGATCTGCTGGTAACAATGGACATCACCTCCCTATATACCAACATTCCACAGATTGAGGCCCTTACGGTTGTACGTGAGTCTTTGAATCATAGGACCGACTGCTCCATACCAACAGAATTTATTGTGGGATGCGCCGAGTTGGCGCTTTGTCACAACTTCTTCAAATTCAAAAATTCATTCTACAAGCAAATACACGGGACCGCCATGGGCGCGGCCTTTGCCCCTAATCTGGCCATACTTTTTATGGACCAGTTTGAGAGAACATTCATCTTGAATGATCGGAACCGCTTTCGGCAACATATCGTTTTGTTTAAACGTTACATTGACGATTGCTTTCTGATATGGCGTGGCGAAACGGACACTCTCTTGGAGTTTGTAGACTGGTTGAATTTGTGTGATAGCAATATCCAATTTACTATGGAATGTGATTACGATTCCATCAATTTCCTTGATTTGACAGTGTTTCACCAAGAGGGGGCTCTGGCCACTAGACTCTTTCGCAAACCGACCGATCGTAATACGACATTACATTTTCAAAGTGAACATCCCAGGGCGCTCCGCGAGAACATCCCCTTTGGCATGTTCCTGCGTTGTAGACGCAATTGTACTACGACCGAGGACTTTTGTGAAGCAGCCGAGAAATTGGGTGACCGGCTGCTCGTGAGAGGATACCCCAAAAAATTGGTCAAAGATTCAGCTAAACGTGCCTACAATAATCCTCACTCGGTGCTTTTGGATAAGACTGAGAAACAGTCTGATGACAACGTCATCACCTGTGTTAGCACGTTTGACAGGAACTCCGACCGCATTAGGAAGGTCATCCTCAAACATTGGGGCCTTCTTCAGACCCAGGATTTCTGCCTTGACCGCCCCAGGTTTGCATTTAAGAGAGGCAAGAGTTTGAAAGATAGATTGGTCCATTCACAACTACCAGTCGAAAAAATGTCTGGCACCCTATTTGAGATCTGGGGGAAAGAACGTTTTAAGGGCCACACCAAATGCGGCAATTGTGTGGCATGTGATTGTACTTTGGTATCTAAAAGTGTCACGTACAATGATGTTCATTACCAGATCAGGGACCACACCAACTGTCTGAGCTCCAATGTGATCTATGCTGTCTTTTGCCCATGTGCTCTTATGTACATCGGGCAGACAGAAAGAGAAGTGCGTTTGCGCATTGGTGAACACAAATCACGGATTCGCACTAAGACAATGACGGCTCCATTGGCAGCGCACTTTGTCAGTTTAGGTCACCCTGCTGACTCACTTACCTGGCTTGTGCTACGCAAGGTACGACCCCCCCCACGAGGTGGGGATCTCATTGCACTTTTGTCTTCTGCTGAAAAGCATTTAATTCGTAGATTTGACACCATTAGGCGAGGCTTGAATGTACGCGAGTAAACAGCTCCTTTTGTTCTAGTGGCTTGTGCCGCCCTCTTGGCTCTGTAATACATCGTGGGCGGTTTCTTCCCTAGTGTGGAGCTTGTGCCTCCCTTGGCCTTGAACTGTTGAACTTGCTGCGGCCGCAGCCCGTCTTTCTGTTTTCATGCATTCCCTTGCAGTCACTTCTGTTCATTTGTAGAAAATTCCTATTATGGACTCTGCCGTTCTGTTTTTATATCTTGGGCCTTCTTGCCCCTTGTGTATGTTTTCGCCCTGTTCTGGCCTTCATGATCTTTCCTCACATTTATTTATGTGATTTCATTCATCTTACTCTAAATTATTGGCGATTGACACCACACCAGTGGTTTCAATTGCATACGCGCTGCCGCACACCTATTGGCTAATGTGTGCCGTTTTTCGTGCGTTCTCATTGGTTCACAGACCTAAGCCCCTCCCCCGGCATTTGCATTTAATCTCCCTGGGGGACGGAGCTCGGTTACCCGTGGGCCCCGTGGTAGAATTCACTCTACTTGGCGGCAGGTAAGCATGGTGTTCCCCTGTGGTGGGGGGGGGGGGTTTATGGCCAGCCCTTAGTTTTCTAATGTTGGGGTTTATGTTCCCTCATAGACGCTGCTTCGCACGTCCGTGCCCTTGGAATTGATTTCCTTTTGCTGCGCTCGAATTGGAGCGTTTGAGGTGAGATTCATGTTTGGCCGGTGGCAACCCCTATTTCTTGAAATTTAAATATATGTGTTTACATCTTCTGTAATATCGTGGTTTTGCCTGCTCCCAGGTTCGGCTCGACGTTGAGAGCCCTTTTCCCACGGCGGCCTTTTCATTCATGTTGCCATTTTTCAAGTCATATCGGTAGCCTGTTAGGCTCTGATCCCTTTAATGGATTTTGGCTGCCCTCGGCTTGGTTCCTGACTGGAAAGAAGTGGTAGCTGACTAGCCTGCTACATTGGGTGTACTTTGTCACACCCTCCAGTTTTAGAGCAGCCTGCATCCAATGGTTCATTCATACTACGACCTGTTTTGTTTGTACCGTACTTTTCTGCCCTGATGATGGTTCTGCACTGAACACCTGCAACTGAACCGAAACAGTCTGTTGGCTCCTCCCTCCATTCTCAGCGCCTTGAATATTGTACATGTTGAACTTTATTTTCTGTTTTTTTCCCAATCAGGAGAGACCTCCCAGATTGGGTGGCGCTCATGTTTAAGTGGTTTTGGTTTTGAGCCTTTTGTCTTCTTTGGCTCCGCCTACCCACTATTCATGGTTCAATGCTTGTTTACT
>JASCRC010531326.1:0-10802 GCA_030264455.1 Desmognathus abditus
CAAATCTGGTTCACCTGCCAATTATGACGGAAGTTAAGCAAGATTGCAACTCCACCCGCGTTATATCCCATCGTGGATGTTGAAGCATATTGAGAAACTATGTTAAAGCTTTCCAACTCCAAATCAGCAGTTGCCCAAGTTTCCTGAAGTAAAATCACATCTAGAGACTCAACTTTAGCCCAGACCTCAGGATCTAGCAATCTTGGAAAACCAGCACAGTTCTATGAGCCGCCAATAAGGTTACAAAAAGTTGGTGGGCTAGGAGGAACAAGATGGTTGTGCTGGATCGTCATAGCTCAACAACTCAATATCATCCACTTCAAACGAAGGCTGGGTAAGAGACCGAACAGTGCAAGACTTGACAGATTCTGAAGTAAGAGAAGTTGTAGGAGCAAAACAGCCCCTTTTTTCCCGTGGTACCTGTGGGCAGTCCTCTCTGGATCTTTTTCCTTGCAGCAAGTTTGAATCTGATGGGGGCAAAGGTGAAAAGTTTCTGATTAACTTGGTGAGTTGTTTGTTTTCCCCGATATCAATGCCTTTGGAGATAAAAAAAAGCAGCTTCATTCCACACTAGGTCCCGGATGGTCGGGGAACTAAAAATTAACTTAGTGACCGTAGAATTGTCTGAGAGGGAATGGTAGAGGCATTTTTTAATATCAACCTGTTGCAAAGAACGTAAAGAAAAAGACAGTTGACACAGATTCAAAAAAGCAGGAACATTAAAGGAATGATCATGATAATCGTCCTCCGCCGCGAAAATAGGTTTAAAATTAAGTGAGACAGGGCATACTTTAAGAGACGAGCCTGAAATTAAGGAAGGCTCAGCAGTAATGTTAGAGTCATTAAGAGCTTGATCGGACCCTGAGTCTTTCGGAGCAAGGTTGAAAGGTGGAGCACAGGGGTCCAATAGTTGAGTTGAAGAACAAGGGGGAGCAGATTCGAGAGAGGAGAACTTCAGAGATGGAGCATGACCACTTGACAAAAGACTGGTGATTTTCATATCAATGTTAGAGATGATGGAATTAACTCGCTGAGATTCTTTTAAAGTCTGTAGAATTAGGCTTTTGTCATTCTTTTGTGCAAGTAGAACTGCATCAACTTTACAGTGCAGTGCCTCTAATGATTTCATATTTTGAGCCCCTGCAGTGCAAGACAAAGCAAAGTTTTTATTGGATCTCACTTGGTAGTCAGCCAAGCAAGAATATATGCCATCCAGTGCAGTTTTCTGTTTACCCATAAGGGTGGCTGTCAAGAACTGGAATAAATATTTACAACTGTCAAGAAATGGAATAAATATTTACAATTCACTGTCAAAATTGGAGCAAACACTCTTAATGTGGATGTCCTAGTGACTAATGTAAAGGATACCTTGAACCTCCAGGACCTGAAGCAAGCAACGGGGACGGCGAGGACACCAAGCGGTATTCTCGCCGGCGCCGCCAGATTCTGTTGAAGGCCACTCCCAAAAGAGTAGGTTGGCAGTGGGGAATCTGTAATGAGAAAAGGGACTTGTTTAGTGCCCCTGCGGGCTTTCTATCATGAACAGAGGCTATACTGTCTAATCCATGGAATTGGAAATGACCATACCTGTCTAGGGGCGACGCCGGGCTTCGTGATTACTGATGGCTTGGCCACCGCAAGATAGTTATAACTGGCAGCCTCTGGGTTCACTTGGACTCAGCAGATGATCGCTGTTTCTTCTTAACGCATTCTAGTCTGGCAAGGTGAGTTCCTCGTGTCTATTTTAATTCAAATAAATGTTAGGGGGGGAAAACCTCCAGGTTATCCCCGTCCCCAATGGTTGTTCCAGTTCAGTAACCAGGAGACTCTCTGGTAGCCCAAAATGGTGTGATGAGTCTTTTGGTTAGAGCCCCTGGTTAGCAAGCAAGGAATTAAAAAGCAGCAGAGCGTCTATGTTTTTTGCAAGTCATTTCAGTGCACAGCGTGGTTCCCTCTGACAGACTGTCAGTTACACGGTGCGCAGCGTGGTCCTCTCTGACAGGCTGACAGTTGCCAGGCGTTTATTTGTTCCTCTCTCAGGGAATGTGGCACAGTTTGCTAGGTTAAAGTGCACATGACAATGCGTGCGCCACACGATGAAGAACAGCGCTCGGCCAGGGACCCTCTCCCAAGGGGGTATGACCTTCAATCCGGCATGAAAAAACGAGGCTTCCCGTGAGGAGAACCGGGCCCGGTATCTCCTCCGGTGAAAGCCCGAAAAACAATCGATCGGGGTGATAAGCAGGCTGAGAGCCGGGCGCAAGGCCGGCGGCTCCCGTACTCACTCGTGTTCAGTTTGGCAGTAGTTTTCCTCACAGTGTTCAAGCTCTGTGGAAGAGCTCCCTGGATCACGTCCTCCTCCGTTGATTACCTTGAAGCGAAGACACGCATCACTCGGTCTCCCGGGTGATGACCGACAGTTGACACGCGCACCCCGTCTCCATGGTTACCTAATGGAGCCGTGGTTGGTGGGCGCGCGTCAGTCCCAGCAGAGGGCGGCCTCTACTGTTTTTTATGATTATTGCAGGCACCCAGGATGGTGTTTAACCAAACAGACAGGGGGCTGGTTCTCCTGAGAAACTACGATTACAGGTAAGTGGCTATCCTTAAAGGCAATCAGTAACTTCTACAGGGGGGGGGTCCCTAGTGATGGTGAGCTACTCTAAAGCGACTGGCATGGTAATGTCAGCAATTGCAGGTTGTTGAATGGCCTGTGGAATGGGGAAAGGGGTTTTACAGAACAGCATATCTTTTTTGGGGAGAGATTAGTAGTACAAAACCTAAACCAGAGTCTTGACACTATCCTCCCCTTCAGGACCCCCTCCCTCAAACTCGTCAATCAATCTTTGAGAAATGTCTTTCCTATTTTCCCAGGAGTTATCAGACGACGAGCAACCTTTCCAGGTCAGCAGGTATTCTTTCTCTGGGCCCTCTCCTCGGGACCTGATTATCTTGTGAGCTTCCATCTCATTGTATTCTAGTCTCAAGTTTTTTCTGCTTAGTCTTGCGTTGATTCTTGCTGGTTTGATCAGGGATACATGAAATACATTGTGAATTTTCCAACTGTTTGGTAGTCGCAGTTTAACATTCAACGGGGTTAATCTCTCCAGGATTTTAAAAGGTCCCACATATCTGGGTTTGAACTTTCGACTAAACCCTCTCAATGTCAAGTTCCTGGTGGAGAGCCATACATAGTCGCCCGGTTTATATGGAGGGGCTGGACGTCGCTTCTTGTTGGCTTGGGTTTCATAGGTTTTTTGTGCTTTCATTAGATTTCCTTCCGCCAGACGGTGCACCTTCTCGATCTTCTCCACCATAGACCTCGCAGCTGGAACTTGCATTACTGCTTTGCTTGTTGACGTTACCCCTGGAATCATCCGTGCTGATTGTCCGTATGCACATTCGAACGGGGTCATCCCTATAGCTGTGTGCATGGTGTTGTTAAAGGCGAACTCCGCCATAGGCAACATCTTCACCCAGTTCTTTTCGTTTTGGGTGATGTAGCATCTTAGGAACTGCTCCAGGGTCTGGTTGGTCCTTTCCGTTTGCCCGTCAGTTTGTGGGTGATACGCTGTTGATAGGCTGGCCTTGATGTCCCAAACCCCCATCATTTCTTTCCAGAACCTGGCGATGAATTGAGGCCCCCGGTCCGATACAATCTTGATGGGAAGGCTGTGTAACTTGTATATGTGCTCCAAGAACAAGGAAACTAGTTCACTCGTGGATGGTAATTTAGCCAGTGGGATGAAATGGGCCATCTTTGAGAAGAGGTCCACAATCACCCAGATCGTTGTTTTTCCGCAGCTTCGGGGTAAGTAAGATATAAAGTCCATGGCAATGTGTTCCCAAGGTTTAGATGGGATGGGGAGTGGTTGTAGTAACCCCTCAGGCTTGCTGTGGCAGCTCTTGGATTGGGCACAAACGGGGCAAGAATTTACATACTTTTCCACTTCCACACGCCACCCTGGCCACCAGAACATACTTGAGAATAGCTCCACGGTTTTTCGGACTCCTGGGTGACCGGCGGCAGGGTCGTCGTGTATCCACTTAAGGACTTTCCCTTTTAGCCGTGTAGAGATGATCGTCTTTCCCTGATACGTCCATCTGCCTTCCTCATCTGTTGCAATATTAAATCCCTGTGTTTTCAATTCTTCTATTTCGTCCTCTGGCACTTCAGGGATCCAATCCTTCAGTTGCGTATGCAGAGCTTCCACATGGGTCTCAAAACTCTCCGGGCTCAAGATGGGGTCAGGAATGACTTTCTTGGTTTCAGCGGTTTCAGATGCCAGGGTTTGACACTGGGTGGATTGCTCTGGTCCTTTATCAGGGTACTTGGAACGTTTGAATTCGAGTCTTCGGGGTTCCCCTTTTCTGTCCTGCTTCCTTTGTTCGATTTGGATAACCAATTCCATTAATTCTCTGGTGGTATCTGGTTGAGGAAATACGTATTGTAACGCATCTTTAATTTCATCCCGTAAACCCAACATGAAAATGGGGTATTGCGCTTCCTCTGGCCAATCCAATTCCAATACTAGACGATTAAATCGGGAAATGTAATGGGCCAAGTCGCTGTTTCCCTGTTTCAGGGTTAATAATTCCGCCTTCTTTGTTTGGTCTGCCTGGCGGTATTCGAAGATTCTTTTAAATTCCTCCAGAAATTCTTCATAACAATTTAGTAAAGAGGAGTTCTTATCCAACAGAGGGGAAGCCCAGGCCAACGCATCTCCCCCAAGATTTGAGATAAGGAATAGTATCTTAGCCTGATCCGTTTTGAATTGGGAAGTTTTAGCCCGGTAGTGTAAAGAGCATTGGGTGAGGAAAGCCCTACAGTGTTTTGGGTTTCCCAAAAATCTCTCTGGAGGTGCTAACTTCAAATTAATGTCTTCGGGCCCCTCCTCCTCGCGTTTGCTCTGCCTGGAGAGCGCGGGCATTCTTGAAGTGGAGGGGGTAGGTGGAAGCCGCCTAGGCGTACGCAGATGATGTACAGAGACCTGCAACTCTGCCATGTTGCCTTTGAGTTACATATTCCAGGACGATAGGTTATATGCAGGTTAAATCGAGTGAAGAAGAGGGACCATCTTGCGTGCCGGGCGCTCTTACATCGCGCATTTTTAAGGTACACCAAATTGCGATGGTCGGTGATCACTTCCACTGGGCAAGGCGTGCCTTCAAGGTAGTGTCTCCAGTGCGCTAGCGCCTCCTTTATAGCCAACAATTCCTTTTCAAGGACGGTGTAGTTTCTCTCTGCTGGTAGCATCTTCTTTGAGAAGTACGCCACAGGGTGAAACGTTCCAGATTCGTCTTTCTGGGATAAGACTGCTCCCAATGCCAAATTTGAAGCATCCGTTTCTAGTTGGAAACTCTTCAAGGGATTAGGTTGGATCAAGACTGGAGCTGAACAGAAGAGTTGTTTCAAGGCAAGCATGGCTTCTTCTTGTTGGTCTTCCCACGAGAACTTAACCCCTTTCTTGGTCAAGTCTGTAAGAGGCTTCACTAACCTAGAGAACTGTGGGATGAAACGTCTATAGTAATTTGCGAATCCCAGAAACCTCTGGATGTCCTTCACTGAGGTGGGAGTCGGCCATTCTAACACCGCAGAGATCTTCCCCTGATCCATCTCGATCTTGCCGGGACGTATCACATGTCACAAGTACTCCACTTCTTTAGCATGGAATTGGCACTTCTCCAATTTTACGTATAGTTTGTTATCTCGAAGCCGTTGGAGTACTTCCCTCACATGCTCTTCATGTTGGCTCTCCTCTTTCGAGTAGATAAGGAAGTCGTCGAGGTAGATAGCCACCGAAACTCCTAGAAGGTCTTTAAAGACGTCGTTGACGAAGAATTGAAATGCAGCTGGTGCATTGCACAATCCAAAGGGCATCACGAGATATTCATAATGCCCAAATTTTGTCTTGAAGGCCGTCTTCCATTCGTCCCCGGAACGGATTCGCACTAAGTTGTAGGCCCCTCGTAAGTCTAATTTGGTAAATATTTTGGCTTCTCGAACCTGGTCAATCAGGTCAGGAATCAGAGGAAGTGGGTAACGATTCTTAATGGTGATTTCATTTAATTCAGAATAGTCCACACAGGGTCGAAGCTCTCCTCCTTTTTTCTGCATGAAGAAGATCGGTGCCCCTGCAGGAGATTTAGAGGGTCTGATGAATCCCTTTTTTAACGAATCTTCTACGTAACTCTGTAGCACTGCCTCCTCGTGGGGGGAGAGAGAATAAACTTTTCCGTGTGGAATTGGTTGATCCGGAATTAGGTCAATTTCACAGTCATATGGTCTGTGAGGGGGCAACTCTTGGGCTTCCACGGGGTTAAAGATATCCAGGTACATCTCATACGGTTTTGGAACTTGCAATAGGTGGATATTTAAGCTTTCTTCTGACTCCTCTGGAATTCCCAGGACAACTTCGGGGTGGTGAATTCCACATGACCCGCAATGTTGAGGGTCGAAGGTTACGGTGCGGATTTTCCAGTTGATATGTGGGTTGTTATTTTTAAGCCAGTCCATGCCCACAATCAACTGGTATCGGGGGGATTGGATGATGTCGAAATCAATTTCTTCAATGTGTTTGTTCATTCCCATCCTTAACGTTTGGGTCTTCTCAGTTACTGCTCCTGAGCTGATGATGGTACCGTCCACCCCTCTCACTACTACAGGGTTCTCCTTCTTAATCCGGGCAATTCGAAGTTTCGATACCAGGCTCTCATCAATGTAATTGAATGGGGCTCCACAGTCTATTAAAAGTCGTAGTTTTCCTGTGGCCACATTAAAAAACTCTATTTCCACCTCCAGATGATCTCCAGTAATGGTGGCGATGTCTTCGTAGGGAATCTTGTTTACGCTCGAGGTCCCTCCCCCTTCGGATCTCGAGCTCGGCCGTTTCCCGCCAAGCAGGCTTGTCTTGGTGGCGTCTCTTCGGAACAGTCTTCCTGAGTGGCCAATCGGACGGTAGGACTGGCGTCAGAATTTCTGCGAGTTAATGGGCATTCCTTGATAAGATGTCCAGATTGCCCGCAGTACATGCAGAGTCCCATTTTTCTTCTGCGCTCTCGTTCTTCCGGGGAAAGAGGCCCGCGCGCCTTAGATTCATAGCTCCGCTTAGAGGGGCTCGTTTGCGTGAGGGTTTGACACTGGGTGGATTGCTCTGGTCCTTTATCAGGGTACTTGGAACGTTTGAATTCGAGTCTTCGGGGTTCCCCTTTTCTGTCCTGCTTCCTTTGTTCGATTTGGATAACCAATTCCATTAATTCTCTGGTGGTATCTGGTTGAGGAAATACGTATTGTAACGCATCTTTAATTTCATCCCGTAAACCCAACATGAAAATGGGGTATTGCGCTTCCTCTGGCCAATCCAATTCCAATACTAGACGATTAAATCGGGAAATGTAATGGGCCAAGTCGCTGTTTCCCTGTTTCAGGGTTAATAATTCCGCCTTCTTTGTTTGGTCTGCCTGGCGGTATTCGAAGATTCTTTTAAATTCCTCCAGAAATTCTTCATAACAATTTAGTAAAGAGGAGTTCTTATCCAACAGAGGGGAAGCCCAGGCCAACGCATCTCCCCCAAGATTTGAGATAAGGAATAGTATCTTAGCCTGATCCGTTTTGAATTGGGAAGTTTTAGCCCGGTAGTGTAAAGAGCATTGGGTGAGGAAAGCCCTACAGTGTTTTGGGTTTCCCAAAAATCTCTCTGGAGGTGCTAACTTCAAATTAATGTCTTCGGGCCCCTCCTCCTCGCGTTTGCTCTGCCTGGAGAGCGCGGGCATTCTTGAAGTGGAGGGGGTAGGTGGAAGCCGCCTAGGCGTACGCAGATGATGTACAGAGACCTGCAACTCTGCCATGTTGCCTTTGAGTTACATATTCCAGGACGATAGGTTATATGCAGGTTAAATCGAGTGAAGAAGAGGGACCATCTTGCGTGCCGGGCGCTCTTACATCGCGCATTTTTAAGGTACACCAAATTGCGATGGTCGGTGATCACTTCCACTGGGCAAGGCGTGCCTTCAAGGTAGTGTCTCCAGTGCGCTAGCGCCTCCTTTATAGCCAACAATTCCTTTTCAAGGACGGTGTAGTTTCTCTCTGCTGGTAGCATCTTCTTTGAGAAGTACGCCACAGGGTGAAACGTTCCAGATTCGTCTTTCTGGGATAAGACTGCTCCCAATGCCAAATTTGAAGCATCCGTTTCTAGTTGGAAACTCTTCAAGGGATTAGGTTGGATCAAGACTGGAGCTGAACAGAAGAGTTGTTTCAAGGCAAGCATGGCTTCTTCTTGTTGGTCTTCCCACGAGAACTTAACCCCTTTCTTGGTCAAGTCTGTAAGAGGCTTCACTAACCTAGAGAACTGTGGGATGAAACGTCTATAGTAATTTGCGAATCCCAGAAACCTCTGGATGTCCTTCACTGAGGTGGGAGTCGGCCATTCTAACACCGCAGAGATCTTCCCCTGATCCATCTCGATCTTGCCGGGACGTATCACATGTCACAAGTACTCCACTTCTTTAGCATGGAATTGGCACTTCTCCAATTTTACGTATAGTTTGTTATCTCGAAGCCGTTGGAGTACTTCCCTCACATGCTCTTCATGTTGGCTCTCCTCTTTCGAGTAGATAAGGAAGTCGTCGAGGTAGATAGCCACCGAAACTCCTAGAAGGTCTTTAAAGACGTCGTTGACGAAGAATTGAAATGCAGCTGGTGCATTGCACAATCCAAAGGGCATCACGAGATATTCATAATGCCCAAATTTTGTCTTGAAGGCCGTCTTCCATTCGTCCCCGGAACGGATTCGCACTAAGTTGTAGGCCCCTCGTAAGTCTAGTTTGGTAAATATTTGGGCTTCTCGAACCTGGTCCATCAGATCAGGAATCAGGGGGAGTGGGTAACGATTCTTGACGGTGATTTCATTTAATTCAGAATAGTCCACGCAGGGTCGAAGCTCTCCTCCTTTTTTCTGTACGAAGAAGATCGGTGCCCCTGCCGGGGATTTAGAGGGTCTGATGAATCCCTTTTTTAACGAATCTTCTATGTAACTCTGTAGCACTGCCTCCTCATGGGGGGAGAGAGAATAAACCTTTCCGTGTGGAATTGGTTGATCCTGAACTAGGTCAATTTCACAGTCATAAGATCTGTGAGGGGGCAACTCTTGAGCTTCCACAGGGTTAAAGATATCAAGATACATCTCATATGGTTTTGGAACTTGCAATAGGTGGATATTTAAGCTTTCCTCCGACTCCTCTGGAATTGCCAGTACCATTTCGGGGCGGTGAATTCCACAGGATCCGCAATGTTGAGGGTCGAAGGTTAAAGTGCGGTTTTTCCAGTTGATATGTGGGTTGTGTTTTTTGAGCCAATCCATGCCCACAATCAATTGGTATCGAGGAGATTGGATGATGTCGAAATCGATTTCTTCAATGTGTTTACTCAGTCCCATCATCAACGTTTGTGTCTTTTCAGTTACCGCTCCTGAGCTGATGATGGTGCCGTCCACCCCTCTCACTACTACAGGGTTCTCCTTCTTAATCCGGGCAATTCGTAGTTTCGACACCAGGCTCTCGTCAATGTAATTGAACGGGGCTCCACAGTCGATTAAAAGTCGTAGTTTTCCTGTGGCCACATTAAAAAACTCGATTTCCACCTCCAGATGATCTCCAGTAATGGTGGCAATGTCTTCGTAGGGAATCTTGTTTACGCTCGAGGTCCATCCCCCTTCGGATCTCGAGCTCGGCCGTTTCCCGCCAAGCCGGCTTGTCTTGGCAGCGTCTCTTCGGAACAATCTTCTTGAGTGGCTAATCGGACGGTAGCGCTTGTGTCGGCATTTCTGCGGGTTAAGGGGCAGTCTTTGATGAGATGTCCAGATTGTCCGCAATACATGCAAAGCCCCATTTTTCTTCTGCGTTCTCGTTCTTCAGGGGAAAGAGGGCCCCGCGCCTTAGATTCATAGCTTCGCTTGGTGGAGGTAGATTGAGTGAGGGTTTGACATTGAGTGGATGTTTATCTGCTCGTCTTTGTTTCTGTTTGGTACTTGTAGATACAGTAATGATATTTCCTGGAAATGTCTTAGATCAATACTTTTTTATTTTAGGTTCACTTCTTTTAACTTCTGTGCTACTCTTTTTAGAGAGGTGGTCAGGGGCCAAGTTGTTGGTTTTAGGTGCTTGATTTGGTGAAATAACCTAGCTCACTAGCACTGGCAAACTCCTCCATCTCGTTTTCACTTTTTGATTTTTGGCTATCTAAGATTGTAAATATTTCGTCTTCACTCAGGAGACTTGGGTTTGGGGTTTGTGATAGCCTATCGTTGTTTGGATTGGTGTTGAAGACTCCCGTGTTTCCCTCAGCTGGATTGCTGGTTTCTTGCTGTGACTGCAGAGCAGAAAAATCTTGGGATTCCAAATTAGTCAACTGGGCCTGCACACTTAATTTTTTTGCAGATTTGATCTGGTCAATTACGTCACCCACTTTTAGGAAAATAGATTTAATAGCTGTTTCAAAGTATTCATCCAGGGTGCCTTTTTTCAATTTCAAAGCCATCTTTGGCCAATTGTTTTACCAATTTAACTGAAAACAATTGCCAGCTGCTATTTTCTTTAAAACAACCACCTTTCAACTTTCAAACCTCCTGGAAACTATATGCTTCCCGCACTGGGGGGATTGGTGGGGCGGATATTAACAGGAATGAAAGCTAAGTAATTGTATAAATGAGGAGTTTGAACTATGGCTTACTTCATAACGTAAAGATGGTAACAGGGCAAAGAGCTTGAACAAATTAGTATCTTTAAGCAGAGTGCAACATAGATGA
>JASCRC010542406.1:0-10792 GCA_030264455.1 Desmognathus abditus
TTCGGCGCCTTGAAGCCATAGGCATAGCGCGCTTTGTCAATAAATAATTTTGAATTTGAATTTGAATTTGGAGCTCTACAGTTATAGGTAAGTAACTAAGTTCATCTCCAGTATTGTGATCTTTCATACAATCACATTGCTAGCTTGTAATAGGTTAGAAAGCAGTATCCCTAGCCTGAGGCAGGAGCGGGAGTAGTCAGAAAGGGGTTTTCAGGACAGCCCGGCAGACGACAATCATCTGCCCCACCATCAATGTTGAGGCCATGATGTTGTGTGAGTGTATCCACTGATACCACATTCCCATTCTCCAGATATCCGGCAGCAAAGTGCCCGCTGAGCGTGACGCCAACCTTGCCAGGCAGAGTCTAGTTGGCACGTCAGCAGCAGGTTGCGACACAAACCATGACCCTTCTAGGTGATCGACTATCCTGACTGGCCTCTTGCACAAGACACGCACACAGGTTCCAACCTCATTCAGATAGAAGGTGCCCCGAATGACGCAGTACACTCCAACCAATACCTTACTGAGTCAGTAAAGAAAGGGACTGCTACACCATGCAAACAGAAATGGAAAAAAAGAAAGGGTCATTTGCTGATGGCCCTATTGTCTCGGCCACCCTGCAGCCAGAAATGAACAACCGTAAAGACTGTCTACCCGGTCAGATTATAATGGTCCACTCCAAGTACTGCCATAGGGTAGGCCACCGGTCTATACGAAACACCCTATTTAGATTACATAGCAGAGGGGCTGAAGGACCAGACCAAAGACAACCGACACATCTTTCACAGACAAGCTTGCCCACAGACACCACCAGTGTCAACGAAGCTAGACTGAGCCCTTGAGAGCACGGGCCAGAGACATGTACTAGAACAAACAGGTCCTAAAAACCCCAAACCACAGGGCCGGCTACTCCAGCACCCGTGGTCATTCCAGCAGCAATATAGTGTGCGCCCTAGACTGCTCTGAAGTTACGCGCACCGGTAGCTGGTTAAGGCACATTGCACTATGCATTAGGTTAGACACGCCAAGATGGTGGCCTGCCAGTCCTGGACAGTCTAGTGACTAGTCCTTCATTGCTGTCAACTACCGCGGCTTTACTTATTAGGAAGACACCGACGCAAGTGCATTGCTTGCTAACAACAAGCGGACTCGTGTGTGGATTTGTGCTGTGCCTGTGCCTTGAGAATTGTGATAAGTGACCTGGACCGTTATTTCTGATTTCCTCTTTGCTTGCTCCTTGTTCTATTGCTGCCAGATTGTGTACCAACCTTTAGCCTGCTTATGGATTTGCCTCGTCCTGTCCTTTGTATCTTTGCTACCCGCTCATGCTAGACCTCGGCTTGTGTATTCATTGCTTTGCCCATTTTCTGTGACTTACTGCCCACATAGTCACATCAGGCAGTTACTTAGTTTGTTGACTATCGTGAGACTTACTTAGCGTACTAGCATTCACTTGTACGTTTTATGCTCTAAGCATTTGTTACTCTGAGTCTAGCATTAGTAGTGAATTACGTATGTGCTAGAACACATATCCAGTCATTGCACTACTGCAGTTTTACATCATTAGACTCAACACTACAGACTGCACCCGGTATAGAGCACAAAGGGGGTACTTCAAAGGTGAGTATGCATTCTTCACAGCAGTCTAATACAGTATTGCTTAACTGCCTATTCTATATATTAAAACCCTGTCCCCTTGTTCTTATATCATTTCAGGTGCAGCCCCCTCAGGATTCCTTGCCGGTCCTTGTGGACCCCCTTTTCCACCTTCTGTTCAGTTTCCTGACAGAGGGAGGTACAGGGACGTCCAACATTCATCACTTCAGGCACCAAATACTAGATAGTCCAACAGTGAAATGGCAGAGCTGAAATGGCCCAATGCATTGCCACTTGTGCTGTTAAGTATATGAACCACTCCGGAGGGGGCCCATAAACTCTCTCCCTTTGAGATTGTCATGGGCCATCCCCCAGTGTATGGACTGTACCGAAGCCAAAATATCTTGATGATTTTGTTGAATCTGCGTTGGTTGATTACTGCGTAGGATTAACTAACAGATTGTGTTTTATCAACCAATAGGTGAAGGCGGCTGCACCAGCACTACTCGAAGGGGTAGGGCATAAACTAAAGCCTGGCGATTATGTAATGATCAAAGCCTATGACCGGAAGAACAGATTGCAACCCAGGTGGAAGGGGCACTATCAAGTTCTGTTGACGACACAGACCAGAGTAAAGGTGGAAGGGAGAAGCACCTGGATTCACGCAAGTCACACGAAGCGAGCACCCACTGTGAGAACGAAAGAGCCTGTTGAGCACCCGCATCTGTTGCATGGCACTGCAGATCGACATGAGATCCCGTATGAACTACGAGAAAGTTACAAAGAATAAGAACTATTGAATGAACTTTGGCTCGGTATAAGAAATGGACTATTGCCAGAGCTGAAGTCATAAGTAGTCTTATTGAAGTCAGTCAGCAGACTGTGTGTCTGAAGGGGCCCCAACACCCCTCAAGGGAGGAAGTAGCCACAATGAGACGTGGGACAGAAGAAGAAAAAGGGTTGACTCAGTGCACCCTATATCCTTAGGATACAAAAGACACTATTGCTTTTGGGAGGGATCCTAGGTGTATCGTGGAGCCTGACCACAAGGATAGCTACGCGCTAGGACTCAGGTAAGCTACGGAACTGAATTGGTAAGTAATATTGCCGATCAGGTGGCAAATTTAGACTGAGTCTGATGGAATTCATTGAATTGGTAGAACTAGACCCACAGGATAAGAAACAAATAAGTGCTAAGGCACGCAGGGCTAGAGAAGCATATTGTATTTGTACAAGGAAAGAAAAGGTTGTTCTCTCTCTGGTTGGAACTGCAATAGTGATAGGGTTTGGGTTTTTCCTTTGGTTCCTCAAGCACGATTCTATAACATCCTTGAAAAACATTTTGCCACAAACGCCGACCTCGAAACCAAGCACATGTACAGTAAAATATGTGATTAGTAAAGATAGACATGACCACGACAAAGGGGAGGATAGGGAATATGATCAAAACACATTTCTTATTCTATTGAACAAAACATGGGCTGCGCTAAACATATCTAAGTGTTGGATTTGTGCACATGTACCAACACACCATGGACAAGGGCTACCCCTATATTCAATACCTGCACACGAGATTATAAGCTGTGCTTGGTTTATTATGAAAGTGATGGAAATAAGCCATTTACAGGCAACCGATCAGAGTTCATGTTTAGTAGAGAATCTTAGTGTATTTACTCGGTTAATGCTAATGGGTATAAGGCATCAGAATTTGACAACAGAAGTAATACACACGCCACTCCGAGTAACTAAGGTGTTGG
Organism: Desmognathus abditus; assembly: GCA_030264455.1. NCBI lineage: Eukaryota > Metazoa > Chordata > Amphibia > Caudata > Plethodontidae > Desmognathus > Desmognathus abditus. The sequence goes on from JASCRC010542406.1 coordinate 3,355, forward strand.
GAAATAAGACTGTATGTGTGCAAAGGGGGCATGAGTCTATGAGTGGATGTAATATCACATCTGATTTCACTAAAACCAATTATGGACTAGGTGTGATAAGTCCATATATGTATATCTGTGACAAAGGGACGTACTTATGGTTACCAAAGTACTGGACTGGGAGCTGTTATGTAGCCCAGGTTACCCCAGGTGTAGTTATATATAATGAGAAGGAAGCACATGAAAAATATCATCCTAGGTGAAGGAGAGGTGTAATCACTGCAGAGGATACCAGTTGGCAAGAATTTACAGACTTCTTTAAGAGAATGATGTTGCCATTAGGGACCATATTAAATTCCAGGGATGTTAGGCATTTGAGTAGAGTAGTAGAAAATATCCTGAATGAAACTGCATTTGCAGTAGCAAACTTGATGGAAGAGGTGCAGGCTATAAGGTTGGTGGCATTACAGAATAGGATGGTGTTGGATCTCACGCTCACTGAAAGGGGAGGGGCCTGTTCTTTGATTGAGAGTACCAGCTGTTCCTATGTGCCAGATAATAGCAACAGTGTGTTAGAGTCAGTAACGAAAATGCACACGTTAGCTGCTGCTGTACATTTTTCTACTTCAGGAGATGAAGGAGATGGGTGGTTAATGTGGCTATTGAAGAAGTGGGGATGGAAATTGCTTGTGCCTTTGATAATTGCTGGTGGTCTTGTCCTGGAATGTTGGACATGTCTACATTGTTTTCCTTTGATCCTACAATGTTTGGGTAGTTGTTGTTTGAAGATAGTCAAGTCATTAACACCTGCACCAGTGAATGGTAGAGATACAAATGCAAGAATAATGATGCAACAAGTAGAGAGAGAACTATTAAAACTGTATGATTACGGGGAGTCTACCGATCGACATGATCAGGAGTATCCATTAAGACTTGTATATACTGTAAATATAGAAACTGGGTTTGCCGAAGCAAAAGGGTCAATTAGAAATTCATAAAGCAATGGTGACTCCATTTTAAAAGAATATTGTACTACGTGAGTGTGCTTCGGCAAGCCTCAGTGCCCGCTGTATAACCTTGACACCAGAAATTGCTTGCGAGGCATGTTTTCTTTATTTACATTTTAGCTTTTCAGCGCCGCTTCAATGTTCAATGTTCAATGTTCAATGATTTAACGTGTGCACGCCCATAGGCCTCAGCACACGAAAACCAGGGTGCCACAACGAGGAGACATTAGACAGTCCAACATCATAAGCCAGAGATACAAAGATCAATGCCTTCAGATAGCATCGAAAAGAAAGGTCTTGACAGCCTTTTTAAATTGGTCCATGGAGTTAATCACCCTGATATCAGCAGGGAGTTTGTTCCAGTGGAGTGGTGCCTGAGACTCGAAGGTTCTACCTCTGAAAGTTGAGAGACAAAATCTTGGAGAGTGCAGTATTTTATCAGAGGAGGAGCGCAAGGATCTCATCGAATTTGTGTATTGGATGCTATATTTTAAGTTTTTAGGCGCTTTGTCATGAATACAATTAAAGGTCAAGGAGCACAACTTATGTACTATACGCTGCTTCACTGGAAGCCAAAGCAAGGCTCTCTGATGATGGGAAATATGATCACTTTTACGGGCACCCACAATGATTCTCACAGCATTGTTCTGTGTGACTTGTAGAGGGGCCAGAACCTTGTTATCCACACCTGCCAGGAGGCTGTTACAGTAAGCCAGGTGGGAGTTCACCAAGGCTCCAGCCACTCATGTCAGATTATCCTTTGACAGATATTGTTTTAATTGTCGCAGTAGTTTAAGGATATATGCACAGACAGATCTAATGTGAGATGTGTGCTTCCCCATAGACAAAGTGGAGTCCAGGTAGCAACCTAGGGTCTTGACTGAGTTGGAGGTGTCAATGTTGCAGCCTTCAATATTGAAGGAGCAATACTCAGGGATTAGTTTTTTTAGCTTTTGCCGAGTGCCCAGTAGCAGGATTTCCGTTTTATCCCCGTTGAGGACTAGCCTGTTGACCAACATCCACTCCTGAATCAGCTGGAAGATATTTTGAATAGTGGCTAATGGTAGTGGTGTGGACGGAGGTCCAGATGGAATCCGGACAGAGTCAAGCTAAGAGGTCTTTGGTTGTTTTGAGCTTGTATCCTTGCATCCTGTGATTTTGTGTTGTGGCGAGTAGAAGGCAAAGTGCAAAGGCAGAAGCAAAAAGCGAGAAGACGGAGAAGATGAAGAAAAGACGGAGAAAGTCGGTGCCTGGTGGAGGTGGAGGTGAAGGTGAAGCTGAACGTAGTGTGGAGAGTGAAACGCGTGCTGAGCATTTCTAGCTTTGCTGGGCTGAGACGCCCTGTACTGCTTCAGGCTCCGGAGGCCCTGAGAGGAAGCTGACAGAAAGCTGAAGAAGAGAGAAGAGAATATATAAGAAGCTGGGAAGAATATAGAAGAATGTAGAAGAGGGGAGAAAGAAAGAGAAGAAGGAAGGAAGAGTCAGAGGTGAAAGGTGTGTGCGGAATAGAGCATAGCAGCATACAATCTGCCTATCTATCCAGCATAGGACTACCATATACATAATAAACCCTAAGGAGCAGCCCGTGGAGCAGCCTGTGGCACACAAAAGGCCTATAAAAGCTTGGCCATAAACATAAACAACCCTAAGGAGCAGCCCATGAAGCAGCCCGTGCCACACAAAAGGCCCTTAAAAGATTGGCAAAAACAAAACAAAACAGGCAGTGCGCCTACCTGTGTTGTGCTGCACTAGGGTTCCGTGGCCCTAGGGTTTCGCTGGGCCCTCCCCCATCCTGTTGAGGGGAGCGCAGCATTTGACAGAGGGAGAGCGGCGACAGTGGGCAGCTAAGGTGAGGTCGAGTGGGTGGCCCTTGTCTGTAGGGGACTACACTTTCCAGCATGCAGGGCGCTCGAGACAGCGCTCGAGGCAGGAATGAGGCAAGAACAACAGAGCTGCTGAATCATTGGACACTGCCGCAGCTGCACTGTAACATGGTGACTCCACTGATGCACACATTTTTGAAGTCTCCATATAACCTTCAGCCTCCAGAGTGGTCAGCGTAGCGGTGTGGATGGAGGTCCAGATGGAGTCTGGACAGAGTCAAGCTAAGAGGTCTTTGGTCATCTTCGGTCATGCAGGTACTGCAGGAGCTTCATTTTGACTGTTAATAACTATTGTCCTGTCACCGATATCTGACCTTTTTGGTCCTCACCTATCACCTGAAAACCCGAGATCAGCACAGTTTTTCCATCAACTTAAAAGGGCTCCGGTCAAATAGGCTCATTGCCGGGTACTTTTCTATCTCATTTCACCAGCCCATTATTAATATTCAACCTTGTTTTTATTTCCTGTAGTTTTGGTATTGTTGCCAACTCCCTGTTTTACAGGGCAAGCATGGCTTTATTGTTTTCTATTATCATACTGCACAGTTGATGTGGAAAATTAGGCATTAGGCATTAGAGCTGCCCCCATTACATCCTATTACATCCATTCATCAATCTCGTTGTCTAACACTGTGCAAGTGGATCTGGAATTTTAGGCTTGAAAACCTACTTCTGCTGATTGTCCACTGCCTGTGTTGTTGCAGAACTATTTCATTGTTCACCACTGCTGAGAAGTGCAGGGCCCAGTACTGTTGCCACCCCCACTGTTTCAATCAGGGCAAGCATGGCTTTTGGTGCCCTCTATTATTATCTCTGTGTGGTTGTCTTGGAAAGTCAGAAGTGCTCCTGTTGCCACCCCCCTGCTTGCCAGGGCTAGCGTGGTTCCTTGCATATCTATTGCATCACCTGTTCACCTGCTTCTGTTTGTTGCCACCCCCCTGTTTCAATCAGGGCAAGCGTGGCTTTTGTTGCCCATTATTTTTGTGTGGCAGACTTGAGACATTTAGAACTGCTCCTGTTGCCACCCCCCCAGCTTGACTGGGCAAGTGTGGTTCCTTGTATATCTTTTTTCATCACCCATTCACTAGCTCCTGTTTGTCATTTACTACTTACTATATGGCACCATTATTTAGTGTGAATAACCTGGTGACATTTGAGTTTCTTTTTGTTGCCACCCCCTGCATCTCAGGGCAAGCGTGGCTATATTGCTCTATATTGCTCTTAACTCTTTATTAACTGTTCATTCTGATTAATGTGTGTGATTTTGGACCTGCTTTCAGTGGTTTAACAGGGCAGGTACACTTATTCTGTTTACCAAGTGTTACCTAGAGCAATTCATCATCCTTTCCTGCTAAGTGGGGTGGGCCTGACTGTTTATTCAGGACCTCAGTATTTTGTACTCGCTAACCTTGGTTTCTCCACTGAGCATTATGACTGATGCAAATAGAACCGAACGTGTGACCAGATCTAGTATAAGTGCCAGGGACCCCTCTTTGGCAAAAATAAAATCCAAACGTGCATGGGGTCACAGTGATTTATCAAAATCTGATTTGTCAGGCTTTAGGCAAGGCTCCTTGACCCAGTATCTGCGTGCACAGTCTCCAATGGCTGTTGTACATGCAGCTCCTGGTTCTCAGTCTTTGCTGGTTGCCGATTCAAGTTTTGCAACTTCGAGTGCCAAGTGAGTACAACAGGACTTTGGTTGTTCCCTGAGTGAAGTTAGTTTAATCAACTCTGATTTTGGGGAGAGCGATGGAATTCTTAATAGCACCAATGTCACTACTGCTACTACTCCTCAACATGATTCTGTTTTTTTGCAGGCTGATTCTTGCTGTTCTCCTGTTCCCTCTGTTTCAGGGAAAGGGAGTGATGTTGCTGTCAATATTGTTAACAACAGTCTACTCTGTCACAATGTTTCGCAAAGACAGCTCTGCACTTTGGTAGTAGCCTTAGTTTCCATTCACACAAGTGACATTTGGTTAGACTGTTCTAATGTGCATCCTAAGGGTACTTTGAGCACTGACCAAGCTCCCCATCTACCCCACCTTGTCATCTCAGAGATTCAGCTGGTCAAAGAAAGTTTGGCTTCCATATTGTACAGTCAGACTAAGATCCAGGAAAGATTGGTTGATGCTGTTTCTACAGTGCAAGTATCATCTAAGAAACAGAATGCACTGTTACAACAATCAATCTCTCTTCTGGATAAAAAGATGTCGGCCTTTGAAAAAGTGTTAAATGATATAAAATTGACTCAAGGTCATATAAAAGATTCTGGTCTGCACACATTAAAAAATACACAGAAGTTGCTATTAATGCAGCCTCAGGTTCCAAAAAAGGTTGATGTTAGAACCATGGCTGTGCAAACTGACGATACACCTGTGAATGACTCTATCATCTGTAATCTTCCTGAATTAGATGCCATCTGTCCTGTTGCTGTTTCTCAACAGCCTTCTTCTGATTCTCTGGCAGTAGTGGCTACTTTTGAACAAGGTGCTGTGGCCTGTTCTAATTTAGGGCAGGTGGTCAGTTGTATTTCTGGTGGCATGAATTCAACCCAGTCCATGGGGAACATGGCAGTTGATGCAAGGAAGATAGTACTTTCAAGTCCCCATATGTGGGTTAAACAAGCCGCTTTGTCTAACTCTGTGCCTGATGGTGATTTGCGTGGGGTGTGTTCGGTCCAGCATGGGATAGAGCAAGGGTCTCAGACAGCTCCTAATCTTTTAGTGACTCACTCCCCACTTCAGGATGACCAAGGGTCAGAACCTCATGGAAAATGGCACTTTCTAGGACTTCAGGGCATGCAGGTCAGGGGAGGGACTGTACCTTCCCATCTGTTATTAACCACCATTCACTCCTCTGAAAGCAGGGGATATATACCTGAGGGAACAGCTCATTACAGTCAACCTCTGGCTTCGGGTTCAAATAATTATAGGGAGGCTCCTAAGTCTCAAGGGGAACCTCCTGGTCAACCCTCCTCTGATTGGGTCCCAAGGACCAACATTTCTGATACCTTCACTTTTCAGGGACTTAATGTAAAAGATGCTGCCCTCTTGGACAGGCCGAATGGGTGTTCATTCAAACTAATTCCTGAATTTCCTATTCTAAGAGGCAATGGTAAGGCGACCTTTTTAAATCGTGCCTCATTTCTTGCAATTTGCACCAGGGATGCTAGGTTGAAGGTCATCTTGTCTGACGCCCTATATGGTGTAAATTTTTGTGATGACTTGAAATGCCATTATAGGAAATCTACCATCTTCAATTAATCCTGGCTAATCCTGGTGTCTTTAAGTACTTTGGAATTTGTTTGGACTATGATATTGTTGAGATTCACCACACATTGGCCAAATTGTGGGAAAAACACAAATTCCCCAGAAAATCGACTGAAGGTCAGGTAGGGTTTACTGGCCCCGATCCATACCTAAACTTTTTACCATGGCATATGAGCAGACCATGCTACGGGTAAGGGTCAGTACCCAACGCAGGTGTGTATTGCAAATTGTGTTAGGAGTGAGATGAGTGGTGAACAAGTTAATCATTTTCTCTCTGGGAATAATTAATGCCTAAAGGTTAATCCTCCATTATGTAATAGTTCCAATCAGAGTGGTAATGTATGTGCTAAGTCTGACTTGATTACAATCTGTTCCTGGAACTGCACAGGTTTGTTTAAGTAAAGGGTCCTAACCAAGGCCTGGTGTTTTGATTAGCAACCATTGTTTTTATTATTACAAGAAACCTGGGCCACTGAGCATGTTTCGGTTGAAAATTATGTTTCTTTTAATTCTCCGGCTACTTTTAGTTTGCGTGGCCACCATTCAGGGGGTTTGACCATTTAGGTCTCTACAGCTGTCACCTGGAAAATTTATAAAACCTGGCTTGACTTTTCAGATTTGATAGCTGTTTGCTTTTCTCTTGAAGGTTTGCCTAGGCGATTTTTATTAATTGTTAATATGTATGTTAATCCCACCAAATGCAATAAAGATCCTCACTATTTGGGTGCACCTCTGTCTGATCTTTGTTCTATTCTGGATGAATTTTCTGGTGATTATATCATTAGTGGTGGGGACTTTAACCAGTGGCTGCTTGATGGGAGATCACGTGGGATGCGGCGGTGAGCGGCAGCAAGCTTTGAGAGCTCCGTGCCCCGCTCTACTTAAAATTTGCAAATAACCCCCAAAAAGTGGTAAATCTAGAAAACCAACGAACAAGAAGTGGGGAAGAACACTATAAATCACAGATGGCAGGAAAGGACGGAAAAAAGAAGCAAAAAAGAGAAAAGGAAAGCAAACAAAGCAAGAAAGAAAGCAAACAGAGAAAGCAAGAAAGCACAGCAAGCAAGCAGAAAAAGCAAGCAGAGAAAAAAAGAGAAAGCAAAGACAGCAGAGAAAGCAAGAAAGCAGAGAAAAAAGCAGAGAAAGCAAAGACAGCAGAGAAAGCAAGAAAGCAGAGAAAAAAGCAGAGAAAGCAGACAGCAGAGAAAGCAAGAAAGCAGAGAAAAAAGCAGAGAAAGCAAGCAAACAGAAAGAATACAAGCAAGAAGAGAAAGCAAGAGAAAAAACAAGAAAGAGC
>JASCRC010553474.1:0-16730 GCA_030264455.1 Desmognathus abditus
ATGATTACGACTGCGTGCTCCTGCAGTAAAGCAGTCAACGTACCTCTCCCCGTGTGTATGATACCAGGCTGTTAGCCCCAGGTCCAGGCGCAGGGCTTCTACGGGTAAGGCAACAGGCATTGCCAGAAGAGACGTCAGTATCGAGCATTCAATGCTTTTTAAGCTGACAAGCTGATCCAACCCCCAAATGGCCACTCCATAGAGGAGAGAGGGCCATACTTTTTGAATGTAACTTTGTCTGACTTGTAGAATGGTTCGATTACCCAGCGACAATTTAAGTTTATTGACAGAACGTGTTAATGAAAGTGATTTCTTTTTTACATGTAATTTGTGGGACATACAATTAAACCCGGCATCAAAAATGACTCCCAAATAAGGATAGCTCTCCACTTGTTCCAACTTTGAGCCGTCAACAAACCATGAGAACCTTGGGCTTTGTTTATTGTTTTTTCCTAGTACCATAATTTTTGTCTTAGACGCATTAATTTTTATTTGATTTAGTTCACAGTAATTTGTCAAACAATTGAGCTGCAGGCCGATTGGCGTTTGATCAACTATAATCGTGTCATCGGCATAGGTAAGCTGATGGATTGGACAGGGTCGGGGGAAAGCTCCTCAGACTAATAAGGGAAATTGCCAGGTCAAACAAGTACAGACTGAATAGTGTGGGAGCCAACACACATCCTTGCTTGAGGCCTGAGTTTACCCGAATAGTGTCAGACAATTCCCCGTTCTTCCCAAAGCGGACCTTGCACCAGGTGTTAGTGTGCAGTTGAAATAACAAGTAGAGCAGACCTTCGTTGACTCCAACGATAATTTCTCCCAAAGACAAGAGCGAGAGACTTTATCGAACGCCTTGGAAAAGTCAACAAAGGCTGCATATAGCTTACCATTTTTTTCGAGACAATATTTCTCCTTAATAATCTGGAGGGTATATACATGCTCCAGGGCGCTATAGCACTGGCAAAATCCCGTTTGGGTATAATGAAGGATGCTTTTTTCAGCAACCCATTTGTTAAGTTTCTTTAAAAATATACGGGCAAATAATTTTCCAAGGCTGTCCAGGAGGGCTATGAGCCGGTAAGATGAGGGGCCAGGACTTACGCCCTTCTTTTATATAGGGTATAATATTGAGCCTTGCCAGCTCTGTGGTATAATGCCATGCGCTAAAGGAAAATTGAAGACTGGGGTGAGAAAGGTAGCCCACAGAGTTGGATTACTCTTCAATACCTTTGGTGGTATTCCATCCTGCCCTGCAGCCGTAGAGGATGTCGCTGCTCCAATGAGCGTTTCAATCTGGTCGGGGGAAATTAATTGCAGGGGAGCTTTTGTGGGAACAACCCCTCTGGTTTCATGTGAAGCATACAGGAATCCCATGTACTTTTCCCAAGTTCCTTTAGCTATTGAAGCCGCCGGACTGGAGGGTATATTAATTGCCATAAGGCGGCAGGCTAGTTCTCAAAATTGAGCAGACTCTGATTTAGCGGTAAGTGAAATTAACAAATCCCACTGTGTGTTCTGGTCTAGTGCCTTTTTCCTTTTAAATAGGAGCCGCAGCTCCTGTTTTGCTTGAGCAGCAGCTGCTAAGGAAGGAAAAGATCCTTTGTGCAATTTTTGCCTCAGCATTCGTTTGGCCAGGCGGCAGTCGACATCAAACCAGCCATTTCTAGCATTTCAACACTTTTTACCATAGATTGCAAGAGAATGACAAGGCAGTCCGCAAGGTGGTCATAAACCTTGCTTATAAACCAGCTGGAAGAAATGCTAACGCCGCATAGTAACCCCCCAGACTTATGACCAAACCTGCTTTTCTTTGCTTGTCTATGGACCACAGTAAAGCCACCTAGTACAGGGGTATCCATCTACCAGGTTTCTTGATTTAATAATATCTGAAAGGTGGCTGAATCACAGTGGAGGATTAGGGGGAGTTCGGAGAGGCGACCAGCACAATTCCATGAAGTTATTGAAATGGTGCATTGCCCCTCAGGAAGAATATTGAGTATATATTGGGGGCGCTGCCTCCGTAAGAGCTGGAGTAGCAGCCAGAGGCCACTGTTCGTTGTAATCCTCCTCAACTATAACTGAAACATCCCCCTGTGAATCATCCCTCTCCACCCTTTCATTCCATTCTTCTAACTGCGGGTACCTCTGATTTGTTACAAGCGCTTCCTGGCGCCTCAAATGGGTTGCTATAGTAGCCAGTCGCTCATGAGTATAATATGCATAAAACTCTCTGATTAAATAGTTGTTACGCGCTGCATGGATAGGGGCCAGAATAATGTTTAACCTCATATCAATCCCTCTAGCTATAAAGGCATCATGCGCGGCCCAAATTAGATTAAAAATAGTCGGGGAACAGAAAACAATTTTTGTCCACACATCCTTGTCGTCTACACCAACATTAACATAGGACACTTTAGAGAGGGCATTTTTCCCCAAGCCCACTGTGTGAGGGAGACTATCACAAATATCCAAAAAGCGGGCTATATTTAAAGAGCGTTTGTGAAAGTTATCTTCATAGTAAAAAATGAGTCTAAAAAACAAAGTTCGATTGGAATCAACAGTAGATGAGTTAGGATAGGAAGCCAAGTCCCCAGCCTGGGTAGCAGGAAGACTATTGCATAGATGCTGTTGGTGGGGAGAAGAAGGATTTGGTTGCAGCGTAGAGGTTAGCGAGCCTGAATTAGAAGCAGTCAGTGGCTGAGGTGAGTTGATTTGAGCAGGCACAGCAGAGGAGATGGAAAGGGAGCAAGAAGGCTGGTTCGCATTCAGCTCGTCACAAGGTAATGAACTAGGCCAGGCTCTAGGATGGTCACGCGCAGGGTTGCTGTTTGTAGTAGTATAGTTAGGTGCAGCGTTCTGCAATTTTTCAAATGACAAATTCAGTTTTTGGAGAGTAACACCAATACGTTGGCATTCTTTTAGGGTCTGGAGCAATGAGGCATGGTCTTGCCTTTGATGGTCCGCAATGGCAGCTACTTTTTTATCTGTAAGCAAGATTAAATTACTGCTTTCTTGTATGAGTTGCCTAAGCTGCCCAATCTGGTTGTTGGAATTTGAATGCGCGTCAAGTATCAGTGTTCCAAGAGTTTCGATTGCCTTCTTTTGCTCTTGCAATGATTGGTTCAGATGACTGATGGTATCCGTCATTTTTGTCAGTGCATTTGTTTGAGCTGTTAGTATTGCTTGCTGAAGGTTCCTCTGTTCTTCAGCTGATGACAAATTATCCTGAGGAAATGTCGCTGTAGAACCATTCAGGGGAAGAACTGGGCTGTTTTCCAGATCAAGTGAATTTAGCTCTAGGCTACGATCCCCTGAACCATCCAGCAGATCAAATGAAATGGGCATGGCAGAATCGGATATGTATACAGCTGAAGACGCGGCAGAATTCCGACCGATGTTATGCACCTGTGGGGAAGCCTCTGGCTCAAAGCGTGGATCATTATTGGGAACTCCAGTAAGTGGGATTCGAAGGGAGCGGGGAGTAGGCAAAGGATGGTAATCTGCTACAGCTGGATTTGAAGTAGAGGGAGGAGCAACAGTAACAAATTGTAGTATGCTAGCTTGAACTGGGCCTGTTGTTGGAGCATTGCCAATGGTATTCGAAGGCTGTACCGCCCCACAGTTGTGCCCTTTTGGAGCACTAGCGGAAGTGGTTTTATTATTCCGTAGCACAGGTATGTTGTTAAGAGAGTCGAAAAAGCTCCAAACAGGGTGTCCGCGGCACGCAAGAAATGCTCCTTGTTGGGTAGGACTAGGAATTTAATAGTTGAAAGCCAAATAGAGTTGACAGTAAAACTCTATTCGCAGAGTTAGACGAGCAAGGAGATAAAGATCTTACCAGTTCGCTAAAGAGCTTCTACAAGCGCCGAAGACGCCAAAGACGTGTCACTCAGCACGCCACTCCGCAATTGCCGCTTCGCTGGCCGCTTCTGGCGTTTCCTTTTCACTCAGGTGAATGCCTCGTTCTCAGAGAGGCTGAGGGGGCGTGACCTGCTTCACCTTAGACGCCCACAGGGAAGAGAGATGCTCCGCAGGGAGCTACAACAAAGAGGTGAGTGCGGGGGGTCGCCGGGTTGACGAGCCGCCGCCAGGGGGTTCCAAAAAATCGGTAGTAGTGCACAATGTGTGCAGAATGCGTGCACAATAATAGAAGATACTGATAGAGCACAGGAGTGAAAACGCCAAAGACGTGTCACTCAGCACGCCACTCCGCAATTGCCATTTCTAGCATTGTTAACTTTGGGTGTCTGGGAAGATGCCGTTATGTAAGATGCCATTGAGGCCATTTCCTCTTTCCTAGTCCCCTATAATAACGTGCTCGTTATCCGGGAGAAGTTTTTTCAAGAGCAGCCGTTATGCTACTCGTTGAGCAATTTGCCCAGTTTATTTTATTAGCCCTACTTACTGTGACTGGAAGGGTTTTGGGATAGTCTATAATGGGACCGCCAGGAAGTGCCAGAAGGTGTAAGGTAATACGCGCGTGGTCACTAGAAGTAAACCATTCAACTAGCATGTCTGGTTTGTACCTTAAAAAGTCGATGGGGATCATAAAGTAGTCAATGCTAGATCTAGAGGATCCTCTCTTAAATGTAGCCGCAGCCGGGGTATCAGAATTTGTTCTCCCATTAACAATATATAAATTGCAATAATCTAGCACTTTTCCCAGCTTAACAGCAAGCGAAGAAGGTTTGTCGGCCAGAAACTGAGGAGGGCAAGCTACAGACGGTACTGGCAGCATACAACTATCTTCCAGCATTGTGGAGTCAACAGTCAGAAAATACAGGTTGAAATCCCCTCCCCGCATGAAATAGTCTTCCTGATAACTGTCTTTCAGATCGAAAATTAGTTTTATTCCTTTTGTTAAAAACGGCAATCCTTTCTCTCTAAGCAGAAAGGCTGGAAGAAAATAAAAATTACAGATTAGGAAAGGGGGGATATTGTGGATTCCCGGTGGCGAGAGCGTCACCCGAATGCAGAGAACACCAGGCAAATCGGCCCAGATCTGTAAAGGGGTCCAGTTTAAACAGACACTGATGGCAGTACATAAACCCCCCAAAGCATGACCTCCCTTGGAAGGAAATGCAATTTGGAAGAAAGTATGGAATCCATCAAAGGAGATTGGGGTTTCACACCAGGTTTCCTGCAGAAGTAATTCATCACCCGCGTACAGGAGATCAACAAACTCCATGGTATTGAATAAACCATTCAAACCCGCCACATTCCAAGAAACCATTTTTAAAAAGGCATTCAACTGTGGGCTAAAGGGGTTCTTCAGTCACCCGTATTAAAGATTCATCCGTAAATTCCATATCTAGATTAAAGTAACAAGTGCCATTAAATCACTCTTCCTTCTCATTCATGCTGTGTTTGGGCGGTCGAGATGGACAAGAGATCCCCAGATCAACCTCTAACTCGACATCTAGACCTATATCAATTCCTCTTTTCCAAAAAGCATCAAGATGTTCTATGATCTTTTCTCGAAGAAACAACTTTCTAAATACAAGTCGAGTCCATTCATGTGCCATACCCTTGGCATATGCAAAATGTTTGATATCTATCCTCTCAAAGTCTTTCAGGTCTGGAATTTGCTGATAGATCTTTAGGAACAATCCAACCGTAAAAGACCTCCCCATTCCTTCTTCTTCCGTATTGAAGATAAAGCGAAACAGCAATGAATCCCTACTCATATTGGCCCGAGAGGTGGAATGGTGGGCAAATAGGATTCTTGGCAGGGAGTCTTTGTCTGCAATAGTTAACAGACTATTGCCCGCAGAAGATTGAATTGGTGGCTTTTGAGTTACAATTTTTGGATCTGTCGTTGGTTTCGGCGGGAGTTGTTGTGTCACGTGCATCGCTGGGAGAGGTCCACCTTCCAGAGCTCGTTTCCTTAGGTCTTTCCCAAGAACGTCCATTTTGGATAGAATTCTTTGACATTCCTTAAAGATCTAATCGGAAGTCTGTTTTGCAATGTTCTGGCCCTGGATAAGACAATCAAGTTTCTGAGCTGTATCTTTCTGTATAAGTTCCTGTTCGATTGCATTTTTTCTAATAGTCGTGAATTGCACATTGATTGCAGCCTGCGAGTCTCTAACCAAGTTTGTAAGTAAATTGATTTTATTTGCCTGACTTTGAAGGATGGAGCTCATATTCCCTATTGCATCAGCTATGTTAGAAAGCAATTGTAGTTGAGTCTCGCAGGCAAATGGGACAGCTTCATGGTTTAATGTGTGTATTTAGTTCGACCCCCTCATCAATGAGAACTGTTCGTTAAGGTGGGAGTACTGGACCTATTGGTAGTGGTCGAGTTACTCTCCCTAGCTGCGGTCCTTATAATCTATTTACTGTTACTCAAAGGTGTATTTAATATGGAGTTGTGGGTTCCTACACCTTGAATAGAATTAGAGGACTTGTTTTCAATCTGCTCATTGTGTGTACTTAGGTTCAATAAAGGGTCCATCGAGTTGGTAGAATGAGGGATTAGAGAACCATTGAATGACTGATCAATCGAGTCCTCTACAAGAGATAAGTCTGCTAATGGACAAGGCATGAGCCGAGGAGACGGGCGGTCCAAAAGATTATGAGCTGGCGTTGAGAGAGCACTTGATGGATGAGCAATATCGTCAGAAGCTGTTATAACCGGGACACCAGCAGACGGTTTTTTGACCTTAACAGTGGATAGTATAGGAAAGAAATGTGTGATCTGTGAGCTAGATGGAGGTGCCTCAGATGTTTCTGTTGGACCATTTTCTTTCGTTCTTGAGCTTGCAGAGCGAGTTTCGGGCATTATTGTCTCAGCTGGTTGATAAAAAAAACAGTAGTTCAGGTAGCCAAAGACCGTACTTTAGTCACTAGAACAGGAGCAGCTGCGAGACTAAAAAAAAAAAAAAAAGTGAAAAAAGTTGACCAGGGCTACAACTTGAGTACCATCACGCTTGCCGTATTAATTACAGGGGTGGCAACAATAGATGTCAAGGTATGTCCTGGGTAAGAGCCAGGGGGAGCTAATTTGAAGCAGAAGCCAGTATTCCTGCCCACTGGAATATTAAGATAATAACATGTACCTTGAAGTCGTTGCCGCAGAGCCACCGAAGATGCCAAAGACGAATCACTCCGTCCTACACTCCACCTCTGCCTAATCTGATGTGCTCCAAAGGAGACAGAGCACCATACCTCAAATAAACACTACATATCTACACAGTACATCACCTTCAAAAATAGGACTCAGTAAATATGTACATACAACCCGTGAATGTGTCCCCTTCTGTTGGCTTTGTGTTTAATAATCCCTAAAGAGAAAAATCAAAAGGGGGCTGCACTAGCAAAACCTCCCTTTGTGTAGGATTTCTTAAATATTTTCAAAATGGCTGTCATCAAAAACTATATGGTTTCCTTACCCGTAAGCAAACAGTAGTGGGACAGACTCGCTTATGAGTGCTGCCACATAGCCGGCCATGCGTCCATCTTATTATCAAAATCTCTAACAATGGTCTGTAGACACAGTTTAATAGTGGATGAGTCACTGTATTACATCTAGAGCAAAAACAGAAACAAAAAAACAACCACAATGTTGTGGATCTCATCGCTAGGAAAATGCTTATGTTGTCCATGACAGCGTGGGAATTAATGGTACACATTTAACTTGGTTTACGTTTCTTACAAGGGGTGTCACTGACCATCAAGCTTCAGAGATTTCTCTCAATGAACGCTGTGTCAGAATTGAAAACGCCATTTGTACGGCTGGACGTGCCAACGGCAAGTGGATGAAGTCTGACATAGAAAGCAGACTACAAATGGCTGCAGGGTGGCCATCTTGTGCAGGCAAATTGCTGTGGGGGCGGCCATCTTTTTCATCTGATATTTACATACCATTTGAGTTTTCTATGCATATAACATGTTTTGGTACCTATTTTCATGGATATAGCCCAATTTGATACTTTATATAGAATTTTTATACTTTCAGTGTCTAGGCCATTTACTTCTTTACCTGTGCTCCAGTTGCCACATGTGACTGTGTTTTTTCAGATCCCTGCGCAGCACGTGATGCTCCTCATCCTGCCACGTCTACACTTCTATAGAAAAATCGATACTTTTGTTTATTCTACAGCTAACCTATGTCCTGCGCGGAGAGGGTGCCCTGACCGGACTCCAGTGACCTACCCACCCCCGTTTTCATCTAATCACAGCCTCGCTGTCTTTTCTGTATACTGCAACATGGCAGAACCTTTCCCAACTTAGCGTACTACAATTTATCTGGGGCCTGGTGGTTCTACGCTACCTTTTCTGCTATTCCTAAAACTAAAGCCGGAAATAAATTCCAACTCACCTGCTCGCACTCACTTGGGAGTGGTGTAGCAGTCGCCGAGATGGCACCATGTCAGGGTCGAGTGTCTGAAGCTGTAACGAGGAAATGTTGAGGAAAGGAGGTTCTTTTAAAAAAAAAAAAATGAAGCATTCGTTCTGCAGGGGAAGTGTTGGTGGATGCATGTAGCATTTGTCGCTAGTTCCCCAGAAATCTGTGAAGCTCTAGTTTCCAAGGGTTACTGTTCAAACTGGCAATTCTCTGAACTTTTTTCAGAGTTTTCATGAACCGCTCTGCATCCCTATTAGCTTGTGTCCGAACACTGCTTCTATCGCTGGGATAATGGCCTCCGCTGCAGTGGAGGACACCACCTCGACCTCCGGGTATCTGGAGTAGTCGTCGACGGCAATAAGAAGGTATAGTCCTTCACTCACTGTACAGAAATCGACAGTGACAGCCCTTTGGGGCAGTTCTCTGCCGCGTGGACTTTCTGGGCTCTGTGTGGGGAGACGCCCCCGTGCTCTGACAGGAGAGGCACGCTGCTCAAAAGCGTCAACTTGAGACTCAAGGTGAGGGAACACAACTTTTATAGGACTTATTGTCTCCCTTTATTTCATGGGACTAATTCTGCCCCATTTAATTTACTCAGTTCTGGTGATCTGCAGCCTTCTATGCAAATTAGTAGACACTTATGCAAATGATGCTTTGCTATCCCAGAAGGCCAATGCCTAGTGCACTGCCCTAGTTTGATCTCATGCTGCACTTTTCTAGTTTTAATTGATGTAAAAATGACTGTGCTGTAAAACAAAGGCTCCCAGTCTTCAGTGTGATCCTGGGCAGATGGACTGACGCGCGGCCTGGACGTGCTGAAGCCCATTTTTGTCTGCCGGTATGCCATTTGCATTGATGCAACTTCCGCTAAGTTCTGATTGGCACAAAGAACAGAGCTGAACACTATGAAAATTGTTGAAATAAAATGTCTGCAAAATTAAAGAGGTTCTTGGAATAGGAGACGGTGGATTTTTTTTAATCATTTAAAAACAAATTAGGGGCCAATCGGGGCCCGGACTCTCCCTTGAACATTTTTCCCATGCTCAGTTACTCTCCTTTGTCTGGCAGAAGAAAGGGCTCTGCTGCCCAGAAGGCCTTGCGGCTGGGATCTCATTTGCATAATAAAGATGGCTGCAAATTGACTCATCTGTGTCTGTCACAAGAGAGTGCTCTGAGGCCCAGAAGCCCTTGCGGCCAGGAGGTCATTGGCATAATAAAGTTGGCGGGAAATTGGCAGCCCGGAAGGAGGAAGGTGCAGAAAAAAAACACAGATGACATTCGCCTCCACGGAGTCACCTCAAGGAACGACTCGTGTAGAGCGCTCTATTTTCCAACCTTGCCTGAGGCCTCCCCACTAAGGGGAAACCCTCCAAAAATTTATCACTCCTCGTCACGGCCACACGAAGTGCGCGTGAGTCAAAGATCGTATTATATTGCTAATGTTTAGCTAGGATTTCACAAGGATAAATGCACTAAAATGGTTACCCCTCTCTGCACACACCCGCTTAGAATCGGGGTGACATTAGACTAACCCCCTAAATACGATGGCACAATTGTGTCAAACACTGAACACGTGTCTCCAGCCGCACAAAGCGCCAAGAATTGTGCCAAGAAGCACACAGCAAGCAAATATTCAGAATACGAACGCGCAAAGCATTGTGGGTATGTGGAACTGGCGAAGTCACAGTGCCCCTCCCCCGCCCCGCAACTCTGCTGCAGATTTTTGCTGCTCTGCACGTGGCACTTTGCTGCTGCTGCTGCTACTTCCGGATCTTCTTTGTGCTGCTGCCCCAAATTTGCATTTGCACTTTAAGAAAAACAATTTCTGCCCAAGGGGTGACCCCAGAACACTCTTCATAGGACGCCTGAGGGAAGGCCAGCAAATGAAGGATATTGCGAAGACTTGCCACCAGATTCCCAAGTGATCATTTAGGATCAAAACGTGCAAAAAGAAGGAAAACCGACCAATGAACCCACTAAGCATAATCCGGAAGTAAATACTATAGGAAAAAGGGGTGTTGAGCTGGAAAAACCCTCTACTAGTACTAGTAATTTCACTCCTACATTTAAACCATTCCAGTTTACCGGGCAAGCTAAAAATAATACAGTAGGGACCAGGCCCCTAAGGGGGGCCGAGTACGTGGCCCAGACGGCGGAGCCTCAGAAAGCCCGCGAAATAAGGGGTGGCCCGGATTGGGCGCCTTTGTTAAAGGTACCCGTGTCAGAGGTTATTTAAAAGCCTCCGGCCCGATAACGCTAACCTCTTTCCAGTTTTGTGCCCCACAGAGGAATCGCCCACCCACCCGCCCGAGGGTTCAGAGGGAATCGCCCACCCACCCGCCCCAGGGTTCAGAGGGAAGGAAGAGCAGAACAGGTTGTCGCATATGGAGAGGAACGCGGTGCGTGAACCGGATCAACGACAAGCGGGGGGAGGAGGCTACTGACCTCCACCGGAGGACCCGCTCCTCCCTGAGTTGGTTACAGGGCCTTCGGGGGGCTTTACGCCAGGCCTAGAGGTGGTGGATGCGGCCCGTGGCTTGATGGTGCCCTCGAGGAAGGCTGGAGGCCATCGCGGGCCGGCCACCCAGGAAGCTTGACACAGAGACAATTGAAAGTCGCTGATCACGGAGCACCAGAAGAGTATTGCATTACGTGTATATATGTGTGTTTATAATGCTGTAATAAATGCGGCCAACACTTTCCACTAAAAACCTGTGGTGTGGTCTCTGTTCATTTAATATCAGTAAATGCGTATGGGGTATGTTTGGTAAAGGGTGAAGGGTCACGGTACGAGTGCCCCAGGTTATCAACAACAACCCAAGTCGCTGATACAACTGGGGTTGCATCACTCTAAACCGCTCTGTTCCATCTGGTGCTTTTATAGCTCTGCTGTCCCAGGACGTTACTCCACCTGAAATCATTGCTTTGCCTTTTCGACCTGAGCGTGTCAGTAGCACAGCTGGCTTGGACGAAGGCCTTGGCATGCTTTCAACCACGCATGTGCTATTAGCCCCTTGATGAACTAGGTTTTGATTTCCCACAAACCTTCACTGCAAGTGGGGAATCAAATACCTGATGTTTTGATAAGCAATTGTCTCTGCACACGTCAGGGAAGGTCGGGCTGCAACAGATTTCAAGTTATCTGTATCCCATTGTTTCATGGGACTAGCCCTGTCCCATTTTATTGACTCACTTACCATGTCATGGCGACCTGCAGGCTTCTATGCAAATTAGTAGAAAGTTATGCAAATTATGCTTTGCTATCCCAGAAGGCCAGTGTCTAGTGCACTGGGCTAGTGACATCTCATGCTGCACTTTGCTAGTTTAAAGTAATGTAAAAGTGACTGTGCTGTAAAACAAAGGCTCCCAGTCACCAGTGTGATCCTGGGCAGATGGACTGACACTTGCCCTGAACCTGCTTATTCCCATTTTTGTCTGCCAGTTTGTAATTTGCATCGATGCAACTTCCTCTTAACTCTGATTGGCCAGAAAAGTCAGCCATTTTCAAAACAAACCGTACAGCTAAGGGGGCGTCCATACTGCTATGCAAATTGTGTAAAACTGCATTTTTAAAATAAAGTATCTACAAAACAAAAAAAAAACTTTGCAATAAGAGAAAGTGCATTTTAAAGTACTCATTGAGTTCTTTAAAGTGCACTTAAAAATATTTGGGGTCATTCTGGCACTAAAGAGTCCCTTTAAAGTTAGGACAGAGAGTGGCTAGTGATCTCCCAAAATCTCCTAACTGTAAAGAGGGCTGCAATCTAGTGCACTCTACATAAACTGATCCCAGACTACTGGCAAGCTCTAATTCTTGGATTCCAGAAGGAAAGCCTCCCCTTCATCGTGGCCTGTCAGACAGCCTAATTTTAACAGCTGTCAATGAAATTGACCAATCAGAAGCTATTAGCCAGTCCGGTCACACTTCTACTGAACAGTCTACTCAACTTGGCCATTCTTCTCCTCAACAGCCTTTATAGGCCGAACAGACGGCAGCTCCTGTCACTGTCCACTTTTCTAACACACTGGCCCCAGCAAAACAATACTCTCCTTCTATAGCTTGGGGGGTAAAGCCCAGATTACATAAACATTGTTTACGGCCCATGGTAGATACTGGACTCAGACATTACAAGCTTTGCACTTTACATTTATCCCGTCTGTCTTCAAACAAAAAAAAACTATCGTCCAAATGACAAGTTAATTTGGATGGTAGAGAATGGAATTGAGTGTAAAAACCATCAAGTCCATTCCGGCCCAATTACGAGTTTTTTCCGACTTTGTAAAAAGTCGGAAATAACATTGTACATCATTGAAAAATGACCACCATCTATGGAGATGGTGGTCATTTTTCAAATTCACCCCATGTGCCCCTAAAAAAGGTTTTTTTTCCCAGGGGTGTGTTGATTCTGCCCAGGCTAGCCTGGGCTGAAAGAGCTTTTCACACTGGTGTGAAAACCGTCAGTAAGTGCAGGATGTCATCCCAGACTTAACGACGGTTTTAAAGACGGTTTCTAATGAAACCATCAGTATTTACCAATGGTTTTACTGTTGCCGAAAATATGAACTTTTAATTAATCTTTAAATAAAAAAACGAGTTGTCAGTAATGTAAAACTGTCAGTAAAACTTACTGACGGTTTTACCATCCAAACCTGTAATCAGGCCCTTAGTGCTCAAGCCACCTGTGACCAGATTTGGGTTGCTCGTGAGCATTTCATTAGAAGAAGCAATGATGTCTCTCTGGCCACATATGGCGTAGACGTATGTAACCTATGTAAAATCTGATGGCTGGTTGGATCCTGAATGTAGGCTGATAAGACGGCAAACCAGACGCAAGCTCAGAAAACTTAGACCAATTACGGAGTCTAACAGAAGTCTTGTGAGGAATCTAAATAACCAATTACAGAGATTGTATGAATACAAAAAATGGAAAATCAAAATAATGCCATACAGTCTAGGGATCTGATGAAATTCTGGCACTATGTATGGTCTGTCTCAGATCCTTGCACTTCCACTTCACCTTTGGGCTCTATTTCCCTCATTCATGGGAATCCTACATGACACATTACTACTCACGGGATAAAAATGTTCCTGTCTGTGCGGATTTGCTCTCTGATAATTCCTGTCTCAATCCTATTAGTTTTGCTGAGTGCTCCTGTCTGCTCATGGCCAACAATCGTTCGTGATCTGGCCCTGATGGCCTCCTCCCTTACTATGTTCCGTTAGTCCAGAAACCTGGTCTTTACTGTTAACTCCAATATTTAATCTAGCGCTAACCAAGGCACATTTGTAGAGTTTGGCGTATAGCCATTTGGCTTATACTATACGCCAAATTAGTGGAGTAAAAGTAAACGCCAAATGGCTATTCACCAGTTTTTGTCTGTCAGAGAAATTTAAAGTTTGGCGTACAGACAATTTTTTACGCTGGCCTATAGTCAGAGACTATACGCCGGTACGCCACTTAAACATTTGACTTGTACTGCACGCCTGGTAGGCGTGCAATACAAGCCGAAAGTGCGCCAAAATGTTTCTAAAACAATACGCCGCTGAAAGGTAGCAGACTATTTTAGAAAGTTGACACTTTTTGGAACATGGAGCAGCTGCGGGTGCTCCATGTTCCAAAAAGTGCTTTGCCAGCATTTTATCAATTAACTAAAGACTGGGCACTGCTGTTACCCTCAGCAGTGCTCGGCCTTTAGTTCATATCAAAAATGCCCGCAGAGGAGTATATGTTTTAGGCCTGTAGGCAGGCATAAAACATATACGCCAGTCTTCTGTACGCCATACGTGTGCCAGGTAGGCCTTGTAAGACAGTTTGTTTGGCGTTCTGAAAAACCTCAGCGGCAGAGGAAAAGCCAATTTCAGGTGTTTATAGCATTTTTTCTTCCCCAAATGTGACAAAATGTTGTTATCTAGACAGAGTCTTTGTGGAGTTTTAGCTGGTGGCACCCAACATTTAAGTCTAGAGTTTGAGAAATTTTGCGACCAGTGAAATCTGTGATATCATCAATAATGGGTGTGATACGTCTCTCCCGGCATATTGCAATATTAGCGAGGCTCATATCAATGCCGATGCAGACCTTTCCGGGCTGCTTGGCTTGTGTGCCACTAACACAGGGGATACCCAGGGTGTCGATCCTTAAAACCTTTCTGTAATGTCATTCGTTCCAGTTCTTGGAGCTCTTTGGTCACGATTGGTCGCATGCGGTATGACGTTCTCCGACATCTAACACCTTTTCGTTCCATTGTCTCATCAATTTGGAGACTATTTAATCGACCCTTCAGACAGCCAGTTGTTCTGCCGCCTCCCAGCTAGAGAGGCTCTCAAGCCCGGTGCCAGCGACAGGCTTTTTAGACTCATTTATATGAGATCCTTCAGTTATCTCTGCTCCGAAACATCCCCTGATTACCAAAGAACGTTTCCTTCCGCAGGCAAACAACATCTTAGAGGTGTCTTTCAGAACAGGTTGATTCATCTTATCAAAATTTCTCTAGCGCAGCGTTCACCCAAAGGTATCTTGGTGCTAATTTAAAGTTACATCGACAGACGCCCCCGTGTCGATAGTCATTGTGATTGGGCTGTCGCCTATAACAACGTGGCCATCAATTCCTGGAGTGCTTGTCACCTCCCTCAAGAGCAGAGATCACGTGTGCTTTGTGTTGCTCAATTTTGTGACTGGATGCTGAGTGGAAATGAAGTCCACGGCATCATTGCCAAGTCTGATGGAGAAGCATCTACTTGCTCAGCTTCCACCTGTCTCTCCCATCAATGTCACTTGTTGGACTTGACGGTGGCTTTGGATGAAGGTTTGGGAGCAGCTGTTGTTGAAGGCGTGCAGGCTCTGGCACAGTGGTCTGGGCACCTACAGGCTTTACAGCCAGCCCTTGAGCCACTCAACCGTCTCTCGGGTGCCACGGGTAAGGTCACCAGGCACAGAATTTCGGTTTGGGCTTTCTGGATCGCCACTGTTGCTTGGCTGCTCCTTGACTCAAGAGGTTGTGAAAAGGACGTGAGATGGTGGTAATTTCAGCTGCCATAGACGCTTGCATTTTCCGCAGCGTGCATTCTATTATTGCACGTCAGGGGTTCACCAGTTTGCATTGCATGCAAATTCCAAAATGCACGTCAGAGTGATTCCTCATTCACTGAGAATTGTTCAACGTAGCTTTTCAGAGTGCGCCCCATTTATGATCTGGCGGTGGATTTCCATGTCCTCATTTGTGAACTCACACGACAAAGCCATGTAATAATAATAAGACGAATTTATATAGCCCTTCATGTCCAGAGACTTCTAAGCACTGAATAACAGATGGTACTATCATCCACTGCGTGGTACTCAATTTGTCGACCTCGGAAAGATGAAAGGCTGAGATGGCCCTGCCGCGATTCGAACCTGCCGCAGCAGGTTACATATAGATACCAGAGGCGAGCGCTCAGCTTGCTGTGCTATCTCGCTGGCAGTTGCTTTGTGTTCTGTAATCAGGTTTTGTTTCACCCCTAGGAGGTGCCCCTACCGTGGCTTTCAGATGCCATGCCAAAGCCCATACGAGTTAGAGTAATAAATACTCGTTTGTCGCTGCGGGAAGAATCGCTTGGTTAGTGCATGTCAATGGGTAAGCGTGTCTCCTTATGTTAGCTTTACGTGGTGGCGTATGGGAGGTCACGGGAGAGAGGCGAGTGCCCCCTCTCCCCCAGCATCTACACAAGGTACAAACCATGCTACAGAAAGCATCTGGGAAGAGATAGTCATGTGACACAGAATCGAAAGCCTTCCGGAAGTCCAAGGCAAGAAGGGACTCACAATCTAAAAGCACCTAAGGGGAGAGTTCTAAAAGTACCAACCTTGAGTGAAGCACAACAATACTATCAGAACTGACACTTGTTTACAGAACCAAACCCACCAGTTTAGTATCACAAATTATAGTTTTATTTAATTTAAAAAAAAATCCAAACCATGCTACAGAAATCTAAAAGCACCTAATCTGATGTTGTTGTTGTTTAAAATAATCTTTATTATGATATCACAGCTTAAAGATATACAAAACTAAAATTCAATTCAAAAGAAAAAAAAGAACGAAAATATAACTAAAATTGCAATTTAGTCCACATACAATAAAATTTAGATCATATTCAAAGCTTTTGATTTCAAGGATTTTTTTCATACATTGACTTGTAAATCCCACCGCCAGTGGCAAATTAGTCACAACATCTTTCGGACCAAATTCGTCAATGAATCTATTCAAAGTTACGTATGAATGCTGCGCCATACTCTTAGATTCCAAATAGGCATCATAAGACAAAGCATCTTTAAGCACAAAGCACAACTTTCTCATGTAGGATAAAGCACGATTGGGAATCACCATGGCCCAGGCTGTTAG
>JASCRC010553475.1:0-10787 GCA_030264455.1 Desmognathus abditus
AAAAAATGATGGATGAAAGCGGCCCAGAGGTATTCCCAGTGGCTGAGATTAATTCAAGCTTTCATCCATCAACTTTTGGTATGTTTGCTTAGCAGCTGAGTGTCGTCTGCATACATCTGAAAACTCAGCCCAAGGTTCCCCAGCAGCTGCGCCAGTGGTTGCATGTAAACATTGAACAGAAGCGGCGAGAGTGCCGACCCCTGCGGCACTCCAAATGGGGAAGGTCTAGGCTCGGCCTTGAATCTGCCCAATTTCACCTGCTGTACCCGGTTGGTGAGGAAGGATCGACACCATTGTAGTGCGGTCCCCTCCACTCGGGCCACCGACTGTAGCCGCTGAAGGAGAATCCCATGGTCTATGGTGTCAAATGCAGTGCCACGGGATGGGATTGGTCGGCAACTTCCAGCAGACTCTCCCGGATGTCGGCCAGGGCCGACTCAGTGCCCCTCTGCGGGCAAAAGCCCGACTGCCGATCGTGCAGAACCCCACCTTCTTCGCAATGCTCCTGCATTTGGTGCACCACGATTGACTCCGTTAGTCTCGCGAAGAAGGGGAGCTACGTTACCGGTCTGAAGTTTTTTAGGACGGTGGGATCCAGGGACGGTTTTTTTAATAGGGGGTGACAATCCCAAACTTCCACTCCGAAGGAACCATCCTTCGGAGTGGAAGCTCACGAGCTACGAGCTCACAGAAATGGCCAAGCAATAAGAGGGCAACAATGCCTAAGAGGGCAAAGCACAAACAAGTAGTATAACAGGCAAAGGGTCAAGCAACTAACGGGCAGTGAAGTACACAAGGTAATGGCAGAGGCGGGTCAGAGGTGTAAGCAGCAAGGTCTGGTAACAGGCGGGCAACAAAGTACACAAGGTAGTAGTAAAGGCGAGTCAGAGACGTAAGCAGCAAGGTCTGGTAACAGGCGGGCAATCACACTACAGAAGGGCAATACAAAAGCAAGGTCAGGGTACAATCTGGGTCACTTATCTTTACGAAGCAGCAAAGCACAGTCAAGGGAAGCGAAGTCTCACACAAGACCGCTTGTTGTTAGCGAGCGAGTTCTTGGTGCCGGCGTCCTCCTAATAAGGAGCGCAAAGGCGCCGTAAACACAAAGGAAGGACCAACAATTTCCCAAGAGCCAAACAGTAAAGCGTGACAGCAGAGCGCCATCTTGAAATGGGCAATAGTACCAAAAAATGGGATAAATGACGTAACCGGCTACCCGTGTTGGTACTCACAGCAATCTTGGGGCAACACTGGTTCTTTGTTGGAATGACCACGGGTGCCGGAGTTGCCGGACCCATGGTTTGGGGGAGAGAGGGTCGGATTTAGGTGGAATCATAACAAAACTGCCTATACCTTCTTTTTTCCATTTTCGGTAAAAATGTTTTTTTCATATAGTTTTATTGTGAAAATTGTGATGTTTTTTAACTGTAATTCCACAGCTCGCCACAAGAGGGTATCAAGGGCTCTGTATAGGAAAGCTCTATGCAGCTATTTTTGTGTCTGAATTTTGACAGAAGAAGTCGAGGTAATGCACTAATTTAAAAGTGCAATTATTGTAAAAAGAAGCATTTTTTTAAACGAATGACAAATGACAGTTCTATGTTAGTTTTGAAGGAGAATGCAAAGAGCTGAAGTAATAGCCGTGATTGAGCCCCTTTAATGAAAGATTCACTTTAAAGCGCAAATGGATCTCGATATGATCCCTATCGAGATCGAGATTGACAAAAGGCTATATATTTATCTCCAGAAATCCTGGCTAAGGAAAGACCAGGATTGTCTGATTAAAACCAGCCTGACCGAAGCTTTCCTTTATCCCAGGATCTATACCTCGATTTTACCACTTATGGAAATTACTAACCAGAACAATTTGATGCCCCTTTGGTCATTAGCCCCCCCTTTCCTCATAACAAATAAAAATATAATCAGGAATATTTTTAAAGCAAATTCATTTTCCAAGCTATACACAGCAATTTCTGATAAATCTACCCTTATCTGGTATCTAAGATCTAAAACACATCAAAAGCCCTTAAATCTTTTCAGTATTAACATTCCAAGAGTGGTCAGCAGATTACTGCTAAAACTAAGATATGGTGTAATTCCAACCAATTGTTATCTACAAGGCCGAGACAACATTAAAAGAGAGGAACGCGTTTGCACTCAATGTCATACAGTAGTAGATGATATTCCGCATTTAAATGAATCTAATTATGCCAATTTGATTAAAGTATACATATACATGAAAAGTGCTTTTAATAGGAGAATGATTCCATTTTGACAGATGTTTGAATTACATTTGACTGTTTTATTTATTGTTGTGCTATGTCTATCTAATTTTTTATTATTTGGTTTTTCGGAGTATATAATTTGATGTAAAGTACTGAATGTAATTGCTTCATTTTAATTTTCTTGACGTATGTGTTTATAGTTATCTGGTTATCTTGTATGACTGAAATAAGGTCAATAAAAGATACAATTTTAATTAAAAAAATAAATAAATAAAAGTACTTTAATGTGAAGTTAAGAAAATTAGCGCAGAGGTCTTCGACCTGCTTGAGTCCGGCCGCCCGGCCCTGTTAGCAGTGGCTGAAACCTGGCTCAAACCTGGACATTCCATGTTCCCACAAGATCTGATCCCGGACGGGTACTCTTTCCTCTCGAAGCCCCGAGTGGGTAGAGGTGGGGGAGGGGTAGGCGCCCTTGTGCGCTCAGATCTGAATCCTATGGAGGTTCCCTTTCCCTCCCTCTCTCACTCCTCATATGAGCTTTTGGCCGTGCAATGCAGGCCAGCTAAAGGAACTTCAGTTCTGTGCTGTTCTTTTTATCACCCCCCTTCAGATGACAAGCTCTTTTTGGACGAATTTTCCGAATTGTGTGATCACCTCGTGGCCTCTTATAAACAATTTGTGCTACTGGGCGACCATGATATTCATATCAATGACTTGGGGGACCCTGTGGCCCGGGAGTTCCAAGAGATTCTGGAATCCCATGAGATCTATCTCCACTCCACTAGTCCCACACATGAGCACGGGAACTGTCTAGATTCGATCTTGCTCAAGGGAGTCTCTCATTCCACTTCTTTTATCTTGCCTCTCTCTTGGTCCGACCATGCCCTGATAGGTTGCTCCATCACGGACTGGACCCCCATCCATAAACCCCCCCATGTTCCTATTCCTTCGACCATGATCCAGGTGCGGTCTTGGAAAAATCTTCAGACATCACGAGCCCTGGATTGGGCCGCCTGCCATCCCTCTCTGACCAGTCCCCGCTGGGCGAACGGGATGATGATATTTCCCGCGGCAACCTCTACCTAGGTAGACATACTGTCCGCTGAGCTTACCACTAGATGGGAAGCTATGCGTGATAATTGCTGTCCCATCATGAGCAAGAAAGCCAAACCACAGCATCATCTACGCAACCGATGGTACTCTGAGGAATTGCTCCTGTGCAAAAGAATTGGACGCCATCTGGAAAGGAAGTGGCGCAAGTCTCGGTCTCCTCTACACCGTTTGCACTGTCGCACACACCTTGCCAAATACAAGCTCATGATCGCAGATGCTAAGAGCCGTTATCTATCTTTGGCCATCGCTGGTGCCTCTAATTCCACCAAGGCATTGTTCTCACTTACCAAGGAGTTCACTGCCCCGAGGGTCCCCAGCCCCTTCCCGGAAGACCATGAAGTCTGCAACAACATCATGCGGTACTTTAATGACAAAATCATCAAGATTCGGGATGATATTGCCCGGAATCAGGATGTTAATACCATCGATAATCCCGGGATCGGGGGCAGAGACTGGCGGGCTGAAGAACTGCTCTGCGACTTCATTCTACCAGATTCCACCATTCTTGCGGCTACCATTAATAGCATGGGCCCATCATCATCCGCTCTCGACCCACTCCCCACTCGGGTGGTTAAAACCATCCTTCCAGCACTTGTCGACAACATCTCCATCGTCATCAATGCCAGCCTGGCTGCTGGGAGGGTCCCGGAACCCTGGAAGAGGGGCCTTATCACCCCTCTGTTGAAGAAACCAACTGCGGACCCCACGGTGCTCTCCAATCTGCGGCCAGTTTCACAGCTTCCGCTGCTCACCCGCATTGCAGAGGCTGTGGTTGGTCCCCAGCTTCAGGCACATTGCGAGTCCCACTGTGTGCTCCATGACATCCAGTCGGGGTTTCGGCCGCGGAGAGGGACCGAGACAGCACTCGTGGATATCCAGGAGCGGATTACTGATCTTCTGGATCAAAATCACCCGGCTGCTCTCGTGCTGTTAGACCTCTCTGCGGCGTTCGATACTATCGATCACGGGATCCTCCTGGACCGTCTGGAGCACACGGTGGGGCTATCGGGTGTAGTCCTGGACTGGTTCTGGTCCTTTCTGCAGGGCCGAGCGCAACAGGTCCACATCGGGGCAGCAAAGTCGGAGCTCAGCCCGATCACCTGTGGAGTTCTCCAGGGTTCGGCGCTGTCCCCGACTTTATTTAATATCTATATGCGCCCCCTCGCGGACATTCTGGCCGACTCTGGGCTGAGTTGTCAGGCCTATGCTGACGACACGCAGTTGGTGGTCGATCTTCACCAATCAGCAGGAGGGGGGGCACGGTTGATCCCTTGCTTGGAGAAGATTCAACGGTGGATGAGCTTAAACTGGCTTAAGCTAAACGAATCGAAAACAGAAATTCTTGTTTTTGGCCAGCCCAAACTCGAACATCCTTTGACGGTTCCATGGCCAGATTCGTTTGGTTTGAGTCCAGTTCCAGCTGAGGTTGTGCGGAATCTAGGGGTCCGATTCCACTGCTCCGGATCGGTGACAGCACAGGTCTCTGCCATTTCCAGCTCGGCTCACCACCAGCTTAATGGCTTAGCACCCCTGATGCCGCTCCTCCCCCAAGCCCAGCGGGCCACCCTCTGTCGGGCGTTGGCTCTTTCAAGGGTGTCTTATTGTAACGCTCTCCTCACAGGGGCTCCGGCGAGGGAGATGCACCGGCTCCAGAAAATCCAAAACTGGGCAGTCCGGATGGTGGCAGGGCTGAGAAGATCAGATCACGTATCGGAGGTCAGAAAAGCTCTAGGGTGGCGCACGGTTGCGGATAACGTTAAAATCAAATGCCTGGTTATGACGTAGAGAGCACTACACAATCAGGGTCCCACGTATCTCCAGAGACGCTTTACCTGGCTAACCACTACCAGGGCTCACCGTTCTCACCTGCTGGGCCGTGTTGTGGTCCCTCGCTTTCAGCGAGCTCGTCGGGGGGGGCAGTTTGATGTCACTCCGTTCTGCCCGATGGTGGAATTCTTTACCATCCCACCTGCGTCTTTCCGGCCGTTTGGACCATTTTAAGAGAGACATCAAGAGGCATTTTGCGAGGTTGGACAGGGATTCAGCGGCTCCTCCCCCCCTGTAGGCCACTACCCGCTTCTTGCTTCCAGCTGTACTCTAATTGTGTCAAGGTCATGTTGGGTCGGGTGGTGCTGGGCGGGGAGCCATGATGTAAGGGAGGGAGGCGGGAGGTTGTCCAGGGCTGCTGTCAGATGGGGAGCTATGATGTGAGGGGGGATGCGGGAGGTTGGCCAGGGGGTTCTTTTTCGTGGGGTTTTCTTACTCTTCTTTTATTTTGGGTGGGAGGGTTGGTTTTGATATAGCTGGGGATTACAGTGCACCTTGAAACCAAGTTGTAATTTGTGCGCCCTGTCATCGGACAGTTATATAAATAAATAAATTGAAATAAATTGAAATTGAAATTGAAATGAGTGTAATTTTGAAAATTGTGTATCCCTTTAACAAGCTTGGCGTGAATTCGCCAGTCCCTTCACCCACCCACCCAGTAGTCTCATTACTCACCCACAGTCTAACCACTCCCCATCTTCCCACAGTCTCCCCAGCCCCATTTCACCCCTCGCCTTCCCAGTCCCACTCCACCCACCCACAGCCTCCCCAGTCCCACTCCATATACTCACAGCGTCACCAGTACCACCCACACAGAGCCGTGCCATTACACCCACCCGCAGCCCTGGCAGTACCACTCTATTTATTTATTTCTTATGCATCTACAAGCCTAATTTGATTTGATTTACAAGCCTGTGGGCATCAGAGGCACATAAAAACACAAGAGACAACAGACCAATAACATCATACAGGACAACATATACAGAGCTCTCAAGTGTCTGACTGAGGGTCCGATAGGAACAGATTACTTCAAAAGGTGTGTCTTCAATGTCCTTTTGAGGTGCTGCACTCTAACCCATCCCACCTACAGCCCTGTTAGTCCTCCCACCCAGAACCTCACCAGTACTGCTACTTACAACCTCCCCAGTCCCCCCATCCACACCTCACATTGTATGTCCCAAATAAACCCTACCTATACAAAACAAATGGCATTCTCCAATGCTTGTTACAATTTATTTTTATTTTTTTAACACACACACATCCGCCCATTGCCTCACCTCAGCACTATATCTATTTTTTCACCTCACCTCCCCATCCATTACTTCAACTCAGAACTCACCACCTAGCACCTCAGTTAGGCAGCCTACCACCGCCTGTCGATTTATTTCACTACCCCACCCGCATGTTACCTCACCACCCCCTCACCTCGGCACCCCACCCATTGCAACACTTCAGCACCCCAACCTCCACTCATCACCTCACTTCAGCACTCAAATCTTCATCCGTCACCTCACCTCACCTCACCATGTACCAGTTGCCCCAACTCACCACCCCTCCAGCCCGTTGACTCACCGCTGTCTCACCTCACTACCTCACCCACCCAATGCCTTGCTAGCAACCGGCCTGCCCTCCTACCATATCCCTAGCCCCTCCCAACCACCCATCTTCTCACCTGCTCCCAACCACCCACCCAGTACATGCAGAACACTAATGTCAATGGCCAATGCTTGTTTATTTTTTATAAACCCTTTATTGCTTCTTTCCACTTTGCAGATAAAAACAACATTTACAAACTCCCCCCTCGTTTTATAAAACTACTTTTGATAAAATTATAACTATGTACGACATCACTAAAATTGCTTTCAGATAAAAATATCCTTTAATGCCCAGTTTCCTGCTTGGTGTATTTACTAAACCATCTATTTCTAAAGATAGATAAATATCATATTGTTAATACCATTAATATAAAGGGGAAAAAAGCATAGTTCTTTATTTACACCAATTTATAGCAAGCTGTCGGAATTACCCCACAATTACCCCACAGCGTAATTTGATAAAACCTCTTGCCACAGCTTGCAACCCCCGAGGGAGTCGCCCCACCTGTCTCCCAAGGGAGCCTGGTGGGGTGACCACCCCCCTGCTCCCCTCCCTAGCTCCGCCACTGGGTGTCCTCTGGAGAGTGTGTAGTTAATAGGGGTTGTGTTCAATTGCAATACAAAAATAGTTAGGAAATAGGCCACGTTTTTATTTAATAGCAGAAGTGAATGAAATGGCTGACAGTCAAATAATAAAACTCATACTCCAGGGAGCTGAAGCTGAGCAGCGGTCTGGCAATCTCTGTACCGCGTTTCCGGCACTAGAGAATTTGTGGTATTAGTTAAAAAAAAAAAATTCAGTAGGGTTGCACAAGCCTCTTTCTTTATAGCGGTAAGCTACTGGTACAGGTTTTTAACCCCTCCCTGTGACGTCTGATTAGAAAGGGACCACAAATACAACACACTCAAAGCCAGACTTGAAACAGACTGTCAGAGGCAGAGGCCAGAGCGGAGCAGAGAGCGACAAAGAGACTAGAGACCAGAGACCAAGCGGGGCTTTGAGAACGACAGAGAGGTAGAAAATGAGAAGAGCAGAGAGAACCAGGCAGAGAGAGAGGACCGTGACTCAACCACCTGTATACCTAAGAGAGGATCGCCCCAAAGGCAGTAAGTCTGGGAAATATTTTCAGAGGGGGCGGTTCTTGAGCATTGATGAAATAGCAAGGGAGTTGGACATTAAAGAGGTTAATATGAATCCACAGAACCAAACGAAGAGCCTGAAAATGTTGAGGAACATCAGAGATCGGCGACACGATCCAATCATGAAGTCAATGAAGCTTTCCCTACCTTTGATCGATGTCTTCACGCTCCAGCACGTCACTGGGAAGAGCGGCTTCCGTGGGATTATGCAAGAGCAGCGTTTTGAAGGGAAACCCAAAAACATTTCAAATAATGATGAGCCAATGTTGGAATGCTTTTCATGGTGGAGCGTCGTCGTCCCCAGAACTGAAGTCAGTTCACTCAAGCAGATCGCCGCCAGGGAACTTATTAGGAATAATCCGCAAGTCTCAAACGAACCAGAGGGAATTATTATGTACCAGTTTGCAAACTCTCCTGTGTTTGACGATGGTTCCCGCTATGGGAACTTCAAGTTCTCATTCCCAGTAGAAGATCTACAAGAATCCTACAGAGAGCAGCACTGCACCCCCGGTGGGACACTAGTGTTTCGAGTCCTTGGCACATGGACCTACCAGCAGGAGATCCTCCATGCCGTCCTGATTCATGGCTCACAATATAACGATAAATTCACGGATCTCCCTAAAATTACAGGAGAATCAACGAAGGCAATCTTTCGGGTGCAGAATGGTATCTTCATATGTAACCTGGAGTGCACCAGTAACAAGTTCACCATATGCATTAGGCCTGAAGAAATTGAATACCTAGAGCGTCGTCATGGTGTTCCATGTGTCTGGGATAACCCTGTCTTCGCCTTCTATCTGCCCGAAGGGACTGGCCTGGAGATGGCAGTCTCTAAGGAGAATGTGGAAGCGTGTCCACTTATAAAGCCCTACATGGTGAGCAAAGACGACCAGTGCCATGTTACCAAGGCCGCTCGACTCATACAGGCGTACTTTAAAGAGTAAAGAGAACATTGACGCAATTAACTTAAAATGTGAAAGCATGCAGGTAATTGAGACCTGGTTCATGACATATGGTATCCAGTTTTATCTGCATCTTTTAATGATATGATGCAGGTAATTTAGAAAGTGCTTAATCTGTACTGCTGTACATTCAGAAACAAAGGTAACTAGCCGAAAGGCTGTGAATTACTGGACTCCTTTAAAGACTTCCTACTGTTTTGTTCCTATTACAAAGGCGCATGGTCAACATGGATTTTACCAATTCTTCGATATCTTGGAGCAGGAACCTGTAAGGAAGCCGTAAAAGTGTGCTAAGTTTCTGAAAATAAAGTCTCCAGTCTGCTCTTTCTGCTTATTTGTTATTAACGTGGGCTATTCAGTCTCAAAATTGGATTTAGTACTCTAATTAAAGTGTTTGTTGTTTGTATAGGAAACTTATTGAGGCAAAACTTACAGCTTAGATTTTAGAATAAGATCATCAATTTTTAACCATTCACAATGTGACTGTGTTGTGAATACATTTTTCCTTTTTTTCCGCGGGTCGATTTTATGCATTTACTTTCTATAAGACTTTTATTGTTGTCTCATTAGACTGTTGTGTTATCTTTCAAGGAGACCTTTAGTGTTAACTCTTTAGAGTGTTTTTTTTAGTTCTAAGCGGAATACTTAGGACTTTGGTTTTCATTTTTTGCAAAGTCAACAATTCATTATATTTACACAGTGACACTTTTATTCTACCTTTTGCTTTTAAAGCATTTGGTAAAACAAAGTGAAGCTATTGAGATGTATATTTGATATTCTTTTTTTGGATTTTTTTTCAGCTTTTGAAACTTTTAATTGAAGTTATTGTACCACAGAATATTTTTTCAATGTTGTATGAATTATTTTTAACTCAAAATAAAAAAAAATCTGATTCTGTACCGCTGATCAAAGGTTCTACAAGCAATAACTGAGGACCTTGAATAATGTGTTGTGGTATGTTATGTTCTGTTACGGTGTTTTAAGTTATGATGTTTTGTGTATTTAATTGTATTGTGTTTTGTGTTGCATTATGTTTACTGATGTTTTGAGTTTTGTTTTGGGCTTTGTGCTGTGTTTTGTGTTGTGTTTTTTTGTGTTACATGTTAGGTTGTGTTACAAGCTATGTTTTATGCTTTATGTATTCATTTTGTTTTTTGTTATATTGTCTTGTGTGTTGTCTTCTATGTTGTTTTGTGTTGCATTGAATAGGTGTGGTGTTCAGGTGTCCTTGTATTTGGATTATTCCATCCAAATACGTTCATTTTCAGTTGGCTCACTAGATACGTTGCCCCTTCTCCTCAGGATCCTCATTCTCAGGCCTCTTCTCCTCAGGCCCCTTCTCCTGAGGCCCCTTCTCTACAGGCCTCTTCTCCTCGGGTACCTTCTCCACAAGCCTCTTCTTCTTAGGATTCTTCTCCTCAGGATCCTTCTCTTCATGAACCTTCTCCTCAGGCCTCCTCTCCTTAGGATAATTCTCCTCTGGCCTCCTCTCCTCAGGATCCTTCTCCTCAGGCTTCTTCTCAGGCCTCTTCTCCTCAGACCTCTTCTCCTCAGGCCTCTTCTACTCAGGCCTCTTCTCAGGCTCCTTCTACTCAGACCTTTTCTCCTCAGACCTCTTCTCCTCAGGCCTCTTCTCCTCAGGCCTCTCCTCAGGTCACTTCTCCTCAGGTCTCTTCTCCTCAGGCCTCTTCTGCTCAGGCCCCTTCTCCTCAGGCCTTTACTCAGGCCTCGTCTCCTCAGGCCTCTTCTCCTCAGGCCCCTTCTCTACAGGCCAAAAATACCAAAAGTTGATGGATGAAAGCTTGAATTAATCTCAGCCACTGGGAATACCTCTGGGCCACTTTCACTCATCATTTTTTGGCCTGCATGTGCCATTACATCCAGAGTGAGGCCAATATGCAAATCAGTTCTGACACCACCAATGG
>JASCRC010564558.1:0-10776 GCA_030264455.1 Desmognathus abditus
GGGTTTCTGTAATGCCTCCACAGAGAATATGGCATTATTATTTGCTCCTGGCTTCCAGGCAGGGATCCACGATATGTCTATCTGTAGCTGGGTGAAGACTGGTGCCCCCATCATGTCCAACGCCAACGAGGAGAACAACCATAAACTGGTGCTGTATAGACACAACACCAGTAATCCGGACACTATTCACTATGTCACAGGAGATCCTGCATTCCAGAAGCTCCCATGCTGGCACTGCTGCACAACTAGTGGCACCACATTTGTGACATAGGGTCCTCCATCAATTGGAGGTTATTGGTATTATGTAGGCCGCACGCTGGCCACCACTGTCTCCAGCTTCCAAGAGAAGTATGAACTCCTGTAAGATGACTCTCTAGTTGGTCAGGAGCAAGACTCCAAAGGCAGAGGATTCAACAGATCCATGGCCTTTGTAGGAAGCCTGGCTGGCTTTTCAGTGTGGAATCGTGCTCTGTCTCCCAGTGAAGTATCTAGGATATATACTGGGATAGGCCGACCACAAAATGCCAAAGCTGTTAGCAAAACGAGGGGTCACCTATCTGAGCTCCATAAAGTCCAGTGAGACTCCAGGACTCTCACTCCTTTGCGACATCACTTCCTTTGCTGGAGCCCTGAGTGTGTGAAGTTCCATCATACTCACTCCTTCTGGATGCCTGCAGAGCTCTTAGCGATTCACCAAAAGAGGATTAGACTCGCAACCCTTGTTGCTGCAGATTATTTTGGCTGATCTTGTTTGTATGAAGCTGTGCTATTTTAAAATTCTATTTTATGCAGAGCATTAATTTGATATAAATATTATATCATTTAAACTAATGTTGTGTGTTACTTGGCTACAGCTGTATTCTATGTCCTCCAGTGTGTACTTCTTTTAATACTTACTTTTTTGGTGTGTCCCCTCGGCAGTACCTAACACAGGCACTGCTGAAGACACACGCCAAGGGCCCTATTTACAAAATAGTTACTATACGTCTGCTGCCTCCCATTGACTCCAATGGAAAACAGAAAACATATACACAAACCTAACTCTTTTGGAAATCGAGCCCTAAATTCTTTTACTTTCGTTGTTTTTTCAAGTCATCCCATAACACTGCTTCAAAAGCCTGCAAAATCTTCCAGGCCTTAGCCAATTTGTGGTATCATTTTGTCTACGTAAACCATGTGGCGCCTAATACAAAATGTTCATTCATTTTCCCTCTGGCGGTTCTCCTGTTCTCTACACCTGGAAAGTCATCTCTCTCTACCCCTGACAGGTCTGAAGAATCTGCTGTGACATCCACTTTGTTTTTGAGCCGGGAGAGCCCTGCCGTCAAGAAAACCAATGCAAACCATACATATGCAAAAAGAGGGCATTCTATGCCTGCAATGGAGGGTGACTTGTATAGGTCGCGCTATGTTTACTATCCAGAATGCCTGGTGCTACATGGGAAAGTAACTACATTTGCGAGTTTTTGGCCAAATTGGCCACAAAAAAGGTAACAAAACATGCCGCCATCGAACGGCACACCTCACTCAGCATACACCTATTGCCTACGATGAAATCAGTACCACACAAGCCATGGGTAAGGGGAGGGGGCAGAATGAGACCTGGTAATGTTGATCAGCGAACTCAAATTTCAGGGCAAAAAACCTAGAAGGACATGCACTTAGTTTTTGACCTTGGGCACACAGACCGTCAAGGAAACCCATGGAAACCATACATGTGCAAAAAGAGGACATACTAACTCACCAACGGTGGGTGACTTGCATTGGTTGAACTAAGTTTAAAGCCCTGAATGCCCGGTGCTACATGGAAAAGTAGCGAAATGTACTTGTTTTTGGACAAGTTGGATGCAACATGTCGCAATCAATGCGGGCGCCTCGCCCAGCATACACCTACTCCCTACAAATAAATTGGTACCACGCGTGTGTGGCTGCACCCATGCCAAGGGTAAGGGGAGGGTGCAAAACCAGACATAGTAATTGATTTTTCTGTAGGATGTCAGTCTAGCATCCATTTTGTTTTGTTCTTGTAGTGCTAAGGCTTCTGAGAAACCCACCAACACCATACAGTTCCAAAAAGAAGACACCCTGACACACGCAATGATTTGTGACTTGATGGGTCGCACTAGGTTCACTACTCAGAATGCCCGGGGGAAATTGGGACAGAAAGGAAAATTACATTTTTTATGCTGAAAACCACATAATCTACCTTACCCTGGTAATATCTACTCCTTAGAATGAAATGGGTGCCCAACGTGCATGGGTGCAGCAAATACACAGGTGAGGGGAGGGCACAAAATGAAACCCAGAATGCCCGGTGATAAGTGCATAAATGACAGGTTTGTGCCATATTGACCAAAAAATAGGTGCTGCAATGCGCAGGCAACCATGCAAACTACCTTCTCTGCATACCCCTACGCCTTACGATGAAACAGGTGCTCAACATTTATGGGTGCAGTAAACACAAAGGCAAGGAGAGGGCACAAAATGAGACCCAGCATGCACGATGATAAGTGCAAAAATTATATGTTTGTGCCATATTGGTCTAAAAATAGATGCCGCAATGGTCAGTCAACCACACATACTACATTCCCCATGTGTACTGCTACTCCTTAGAATGAAATAGGTGTCCAACAAGCATGGGTGCAGCAAATACACAGGCGACAGGAGGGCACAAAATGAGACCCAGAATGCCAGTGCAAAAGAGAAAAGTGGAAACAATTACTAGAGTTTTGCAGCATTGAGTGTAAAGACTGCGCTGCAATATGCAGCCCCCACTAACCCTACCATTTTGCATTCTTTTGTGTTGTGTGCAGGACGTTTTAGGTTACCAAAATGGCAGTGTGTGTGTGCAGGTGTACATCCACACTACCATCTTGGTAAGCTAAAACTCTACAGTAAAACCAAACAGTCTGTGTACTCACCAAGATGATGACTGCTGCTGTGGTCATCTTCATACCTTTGTAGCTGAAGGGCTTTACCATCACCAGCAGGGCTCAAGTTCAGCATTCTGCTGCTTATGTGCTGAATGATGACATTCCCTGTAAATGCAACAAAATATATTTTAAAAAATCAATGCAAACACATCCCTATTTTTCACTGCCACTCCTCCACATACCCACATAAATATTACAACGCTTCAAACAAATCCTTAGAAAAAATCTGTCACAAATGCACAATATTAAGAGCACAAGCTACGACAATTGCCTGTAGCACAACTTGACCATGACAAAGTAGTAAAACTAAAAAGCACCACAGAAATATCCACTACTGTAGCAGAATGAACAAAGGTTGGAAATGCAATTCCCTTCTGAGTGTTGTGTTTCTGTCAAAATGCGTTGCTCGAGAGATGGCGCAAGCAATGTTTGCTGCATGGGCCCCTAGCATTATCAATGACTGCAGCCTTTCAGAAAACTCATAACTAATGGCATTGCCAATGCGTGTCACATCTATCCAAGAAGTCAGAAAGTAGCAGGGTGGGTGTGCGTAAAAGTGGGTAGCTAGGTGAGCGGAAGGGCAGATGCGTTGAAAGAGGAGAGATGTTAAGGGAAAAGTGGGAAGAATTTGAGGGTGAATAGGCGGGAGGTAGATGGATGGTAGAAGTGGTGTGTGGGAGAGATGGACAGAAGAGGTAGGGAGTGAGTGGGCAAATGAATGAGACGGGAACAGGTGCATGACTGGCTAAGTGAGCAAGTGGGTAGGAGAGTGGGCATATGCATGAGAGGGTGTGTTGTTTGGAAAGTGAGAGGGCGCGGGTTGGAAAGTGGG
Organism: Desmognathus abditus; assembly: GCA_030264455.1. Classification (NCBI taxonomy): domain Eukaryota; kingdom Metazoa; phylum Chordata; class Amphibia; order Caudata; family Plethodontidae; genus Desmognathus; species Desmognathus abditus. Next base: position 3,766 of record JASCRC010564558.1, read on the forward strand.
CGGGTGTGAGTGGGAAAGAGGGCAGGCAGGGCAAGGAAGTGAGTGGGTAAGCATGTGAATGGGTAGGAAAATAGATGGCTGGATGGATGGACAGTTGGCAACCTACCCTTAGAGGCAGCAAGGCAGTCATTCACACAAGCCGAGGGTAGCTAACACACAAACACATAAACACCCAGCCAGGCTCGTTGACAGTTGAAGGCAGACAATATCAAGAGGAGCGGACTTCAGGTTATGGATCCTGAAACAGCAGTGAGCAGGAAGATGCATAGGTCGTGTCCTTTGCCACAGCCGGCTATGAGTGGAGGACGTGTCTAATGCGTCCTTTGCTATTATTGTTATTGTTACTACCCAATTGTATTGCGCCTAGGAGCCCCTAACAAGGCCTTCAGGCACTGTCTGACTGCTGTTAAGGCCCCGACTGCTGTTAAGACAGCACCTGCAGGAGAAACCTTTTAGAAGAGATAATAATAGGCCTCCCTCTGGAGTTTGCTCTCTTCCGAATGCAGCCAAAATAGACAGGGTTTTTGTCACATACCCTTATGGTGGAATCTGCCTTGGAGAAAACTTATGGGCAGTCAATGGGCAGGAAGAATGCCTTACGGGCAGTTAATGGGTTCTGACTGTGATGGCCAGGGCATACCTCTCCACCTCTTTAGAGGAGGAACCTCCGGCAGAAGAATACCATAGTTAACTCCCAGCCACTCAACTACCTGAACCATCCCATCCCATCTCTATCCCTAAGGGCTCTGAAAGTTAGCAAGCCTCCCCATGTAAGCATTTAGCTACCACACGGCCTGATATGAACTCCTTCCACTGTAGGACTCCAACCCTTGGATTCTGGTGACGTGTGATTTATTTCTGATTCCTCAGAACTTTTCTGCGTGCATCTTATGAGATGGTCGAGTTGTGTAGGCTGCTCTACCCCTGACCGAACACTCTGGGGATTTAATAGCCACAGCACAACAGTGCATCATCGGCCAGAAGCAGTGCCTTGCTTAACAGTTATCACTATTGATTATAATCTTATGGTTGATTACTAAAAATCCAGTGGCTCTTAATACCATACAATATGCTAATAAGTACCAATAATAAAAAGTGAAGGCATTTAACTCAATGGAGATAAATCCAATCCATCATAGGACACTATGATAATAGTAACCATGGAAAGCAAAATGGAAATTTAACTCATTGCGGCCTGATAAAAGCATGATTGTCATGTGAGCCATGGACATTATGGAAGCCAATATTGAATGCCATGGACACTGAGCACATAGAGAAACGATATAGTGAAATTTCAATTTAGGGTGTATGAGTTGTAGACAATAGGAACCCGTAAAGACCATTGACTGCAACAGGCATTGAAGGCAAGCTATTATACTTGCCCATGTGAGACTTGATAGGAGCCTTTAGCGAAGGTACATGGAGGGGCACATGAAATGTGGACATGTGGGACCAATAATAGCCATTGATTGCAATAGACATTAACGCCTGGTGACCTGGTAAAATGCAATAAGCAGTTGAGGACACTTGTGGTGTGGACATTAGGGAATACACCTTTGAATGCAATAAACATTGAACGCATGCCGACCTAGTAATGCAATAAGCACTTCAAGGCACATGAGGCGTGGACATCTAGGGACCAATAATAGCCATAGATTGCAATAGATATTAACACCTGGTGATCTGGTAAAATGCAATAGGCAGTTGAAGACACTTGTGGCATGGACATTAGGGATACTGAGCTGGTGGCGGCCGAGATGAGGGCGCCCTTGATTCAATGGACCGACCTCAACCATCCCTCTATTCTGGTGTTTCTCGACTTAGCGTCAACTTTTTTATACCATTGAGCATGATATTCTTCTTTCTCGCGTCATGGAGGCGGCAGGCTTGGCGGGCACAGCTAGAAATTGGGTGAGCTCCTTCCTCTCAAATCACTCTCAGCAAATCAAGTTGCGAGAGGCCTGGTCCCCAGAACATCCGATCTCTTGTGGGGTACCACAAGAGTCCGCCCTCTCCCCCTTCTCTTTAACATATACATACGCCCGCTCGCCACCTTACTTGAGAACACCGGCTTATGATTCCACATGTATGCCGATGACACCCAGATCTTGCTGGACCTCCACGACTCGGCCGGCCAGGTGAGGAAAGACTGGTCCCTTGTCTGACCCTTGTCCAGGAGTAGATGTGGCTCAACAAACTGTGCCTCAATAATGAGAAAACTGATCTCCTGACCATTCAGGGCAGCAGGGGCGCACCCATCCCGCTGGTCCCCTGGCCGGTGTCATGAGGGGCACCCCCCACTCCTCTTACTAAGATCCGAACTGGGTGTTGCATTTAGTCACCAACTGGATGGGGAGGCACAAGCCACGGTCTCTTCTCCCGCTGGCCATCACCAGCTCAATCTGCTCTCTCACCCTTTTCCCCTTCTCTCACATTAACAGAAACTGCTTCTTTATCATGCACTGGTGGGATCAAGGATCTGCTATGGGCTACCGCTACTCCTTGGCGCCACAAGGAGAACTGTCTTTCACTTCCAGAAACTCCAGAATCAGGCCGTTTGCCTCATCTTTGGTCTCCAATGTCGTGACCACATTACACCTTAGCGGTCCCAACTGGGCTGGCTTCGAGTGGATGGGATGAACACCTTTCGGATTTGTCAACTGATCTGGTGCCCTCTACCTCCAAAAGTGGATCACTTTTCTCTCTAATCGGAGCCCTCGTTCATTCCATTGCTTCAGGCTATGTCCTTCCAAGATCCGCAAAAGTTCTAATGGAGGACGGACCATCGCCCACAAAGGGGGAACCCTATAGAACTCTCTGCTGGCTTCCATTTGAGCGATCTCCGATTTCTCTGGCTTCAAGACCGCACTCAAAGTCCACTTGCTGAGAGAAGAATCTCCTCTGTTCTCCAGCATCAGCTCGGCCACACCCACACCCCCTTCCTCCACGCCCTTTGAGCCTGCTGGTCCTCAGGCGCCTGTCCTTAACACCCTGACCACTGCGGCAGTGTGTCCCAAAAGCCTGGCTCTGCCTCCCGCTTTCATCAAGTCCCCGTTGCCACATGAAGCCTTCCTGGTTTCCTCTCCCTCCTAGGAGCAGGTCTTTCCTTTCCAAGCTGAGGGTAGCAATGCTCCCTCACACCCACCTGCTGCTTAGTCCTCGCGGGTGGGCCCTCGCTGCTGGGGTGTGACGTCCCCTCCCCTCCCTTCCCGTTCCAACCCGGCTCTCCTCCAGCTAGCAGTCTGCAACAAACTCAAACTGTTGGCGTCTGGCCGTTATCGCACCACCAGAGCTCTTTTTGCCTCTACCCGACCAGCCTGAACCTTTGACCCACCTTCCTCTGATGGATCCGCTTCTATTTTACTCCTTTTTGTTACCAGTTGTCTTTGTTTTTTGTCTGTTGCACTGTGAGCATGCGGTTTAAAGCCTCTGGACTTATTGCTTTGAAAAAAACATTTAAATAAATAAACCTTGAATGCAATAAACATTGAACACATGCAGCCCTGGTAAATGCAATAAGCAGTCAAGGACACTTGTGGTGCGGACATTAGAGAAACCCCTAAACAACCTTGAATGCAATATACATTGAAAAATGTAAATGAGGAGAACTGCATTCAGGAACGTATAAACAGTTAAAACCAAACTGAACGTGGTAGGGTGCACTGTTCCTTTAAGGGGGCTGAGCCATAGACCTTGTGGCTGGCCGGAGTCTTCCAGAGCTTGGCTGCCTAACGAGGAGCTGCTTGCGGTTGTTGTCCCTGTAAGGAGCATAGCCTCGGCTCTTCGTGCAGACTGGGATGCCTGGCAAAGAGCCACGGCTCAACTCGCAGATGCGGGGACCCACATGTTCTGGCTGTCTACCTGTAGGGAGCAGCTGCTCTTGCCCTTGTTGTCCCATCTGCGGCCTCCCACGTGGTGCTCTGTTCAGCCAGAGGAGGAGTGATGGCGCTGTGCGGCATGTGGGCTGAGCCTCTTCTGTTATACTGCTACTGATGGTTTGGGGAGCAGCAGCTCTCACCTGCAGAGGGGCTTCGGTGGGAAGGCAGCGTGTGGGTTCGGGATTGACCCGCTCTTCGCCAGTGTGATGGGAGTGAGGGGGTGCGTTCTGCAGCAAAAACGCGACATGCACACTTAGGCACTGACTCTGCTGTAAGGGGTTAAAAAAAATCTCATGCTATGCAAAGAGCTCCTGTCCTAGCCCCTGCTGCTTGGCTTATTAATAAATATATAATTCGGATGATATTTTTAACAGTGTAATTCAGATCCAATACTCCCTGTCCTACTTTATCCCGTTTCAGAGTCTAACCTTGAAGGTACCAATTTATTTCGCCAATCTTAATAATCATCTTTGCACTCTGCCTTCATTCCTTACTGTCGTTTCAAATCACCCGTCTGAATTTCCTTTACTTCGGCCTATGGTTCATGCAGCCGACATGAAGCAAGTTTCTTGCAGCCAAAGGAAAAAAAAGTGAATGATGCATTAAGATGATGAATAAAGTTTGTATGAAAAGCGCTCTGTCTACATTGTGTTCTACGTGCAAACTCTTGTTGATGCACATAACTGATAATACACAACAAATGGAGTCTCAACGGATATATATATTCCCCTTAACTTAAAGGACCGGTCCGATGCAAATGTTTTTGACTGCATTTTAAAGTACTCAATTAGCACTTTAAAATGCATATGTTCTTAAAGCAAATGTCCAGCCTGATATGATGATGTGAACATTGCCTCCACACTCCACTTCACTCCACCTCTGCAGGCTTGCCCTACAGACGCACCTCTACCTTACTGCCCTATACATTTGTTATTTAGAAGTCACTTGAAAAAAAGGGGGAAAAAAATCTTCCCTATCAGTGGGAAGAAAGATTGTTCAAACCTAGTAACCGTCAAGTTCCTACAAAAGAAACATAAACAACTCATTACAACATACATATGAATACAGCTTATATCTGAATGATTAAAAAACCATCACAAGTGCCACCACTACCAAAACATCAACAGTGATCAAGGTCACCAAAATACTGTCACCAATTATCATAAATGAACGCCATTGTATAGAAGGTCAAAATATGACGATTAGTCATCATGCCGCCCCAAAGGGCTGGGCCTCTAAAACAACGAGAACAACAACTGCGCTACTAAATTAACTTTATTAAAAGCAGCACCAATAAGATTAATAAAAAACACACCAAGCAATTTGCTTAACAAGTCTGCATATAGCTTAACTTATCTGAGTAAATCAGTACAAGATGTTCACAAAAGGAGTCTGCAAGCAAATAAACACTACAAATCAATCACACAGGTTAAAACCACATAAATCCACTCAATCAAACAACCGGCAGCACTCTATACTCAACCTTTGGAAAGAATCTGTCAAAAACAAGCACACGCTGTGTCCTCAAGCTGCTACGTAAAATGAACAGCACAAACATTTATCTTATCTGTTTGCTTGTAACGTGCCAAGAAACCTGTAGGCATCAGGGCGCACAATAAACAAAAGAGACAAACACACAAAACAAATTAGCCAGCAGGAAATCCAATTCAGAGGGAAGAACCATAGGATCATGATTATTCAAACAGGTAGGTTTTCAATGCTTTTTTACATTTTTCCAAATTCCTCTCACATCTCAAATCCGGAGGAATGGAATTCCGCAATTGTGGGGCAAGGTGATTAAAAGCCAATCTGCCTCCTGAATTTAATTTAAATCATGAAAGAAAGAGCAAGTTGGAGTTGTTTTAATGGAGAGTCAGAGGCTCTGGTCTGAACCTGATCCTGTCCTTCAGATATTGTGGTCCTTTCCCAAACAGCATCTTATGTGTTATAGTTAAAAGATGGAAAGAAATTTGGGCCTTGAGCAGGAGCCAAAATAGGTCCCTTCTTGCTGCTTACACATGGTCATATTTTTCAATTTTGTAGGATTTTTCCTCAGGAAGTGGAATTTCTACACGATTGTCCTTAAAGTCACAATTCATATAATGGAGTGGTGAGTTCCTAAACCATTTATAATTGCAACAAACAGCATCTTAAACATGCAACGCTTCTAGTGCAAATGGCTTATAAAATGGACCTTCTGACCAAAATGCAGACCGTATGTGTCTGATAAGAATGTGTCTCTCTCAGTGTAGCTTGAGGGTTTGGTGTAATGACAGAGCTGTCTGGCGCTGTGTCTCTGTCGGGTAGATACTCCGAGCACATTTAAGATGCTATTCTTTGCAATTATGAATGGTTTGGGAACTTGCCACTTCAATAAATGAATTGTGACATAAAGGACAATCGTTTAGAACTACCACCTCTTGAGGAAAAACTTAAAAAACTCATCTGAGTTTGAAACATGTAGAGAACAATAACACATATAACTGAGCAGACCCTCCAGCCTACAGCGTTATAGCGATGCAACAGAATCCCGCTGTAAAAGGCCCTTCAAAAAAATGCTGCTTAATCAAGTGAAATGCCTGCTGTACACACGATCTGTGTCGCCTGCCATTACCTCCCACATAGTTGTGCCTGCAGATGTCTGCTGCTATTAGCAGTTTTACTGCCTTGCCTTGTTTACTTGTTTACTTTTCTTCCAGGCCTACAGCTGAACTGTAAGTGTTCCGGGAGGAAGGGTGGAGGGCGGGGAGCAAGGCGGGTGGGCGAGATTAGTGGTAACTTATATGTGTGTATGATAATATAATGGGGCTGATCCACAAAACAGTTACGTGCATGCAGACTTTTACGTCTGGTGTAATTCCCTTTAGCAACAATGGGAGCTACAACGGACATAAAATTAAGGCAACACTTAATTGTTTTGTGGATCAACCCCTTACATTTGTGTTTGTGCACGTTTCCCCCTGGCCCCGACTAGTGCAGTGTCCGGGGAGGCCTTGCTTTTGTAGCATGTACGGGCCCGATCCACAAAACAGTTTTTGAGAGCTGATGTTTTTCATCTGTGTAAATACCATTGAAAATAATGGGAGTTACACGGACCAAGAACAAAAGACTTACGGAACCCTTTTGTGCATCT
>JASCRC010575649.1:0-10720 GCA_030264455.1 Desmognathus abditus
TCACTTACAATTAAATCCGGTAAACCATGTAGCCTAACTACAAAGCTGATGAAAACCATAGCCAGAATCTTTGCAGTTGGCAAACCAGTTAAACCAATAAAGTGAGCCATCTTTGTAAAAAGATCCGTTACCACCAATACCACAGAATGTCCCTTGCTACTAGGGAGATTAGTGATGAAGTCCATTGAGATGTGTCACCATGGACCCTCTGGAACCTTTAATGGTTGTAGCAGCCCTTGTGGCATCAAGTGACTGGCTTTCGTCTTAGCACACACTGGACACAATTGCACATACTCATCCACTGTCCGTTTCATCTTACTCCACCAAACATATCGAGACAACATCTCCATTGTCTTAACAGGACCTGGATGACCTGCCAGAGGCGAATCATGGCACCATTGCAACAGTTCAACTTGTTGAGTATTCTTAGGTACCCATAATCTAGAGCCGTGGAAAAGTAATCCCTCTATCTCTTTATGCATGGTACTAAGGGATAGAAAACGTTTCTTCTCCTCTATGGAGTAACTATCTCGTACCTCTTGTAAAAAGGAGGACAATACAGCAACTGTAGCACCAACGACCCGTTGCGGGGCCAGTATTGGGGTCGGAGGTAACTCAACCTTTTCACATTCAGGGTAACATCTAGACAAGGTATCAGCTCTAGCATTACACGAGCCGGGTTTGTAGGTGATTACATAATCGAAGCGTGAGAAAAACAGAGACCACCGGGCTTGCCTCCCATTCTGACAAGTAAGATTCTTGAGAAACTCTAGGTTCTTGTGATCCGTATAGATAGTAATAACATTCCCTGTTCCCTCCAGATAATGCCTCCACTGTTTCAGGGCCTCCTCGATGGCCAACAACTCCTTTTCATAGATTGTATAATTAATCTCAGCAGTGTTTAGTTTCCTAGAGTAGTATGCTATTGGGTGTGTTTCTTGTACTGCATCTTTCTGTGAAAGAACTGCACCTATCGCATTGGAGGAGGCATCAGCTTCAATTATGAAAGGTTTTGAAAAGTCTGGGTGGATCAAGACAGGGGCCTTGGTAAACTCTTTCTTCAAAATCTCAAAGGCATTCTGTTGCTCAAAACCCCAGTGGAAACCCTTCTTCTTAAGTGAGTGGGTTAAGGGAATTACTATGTCGGAATATGCGTGAATGTACTGTCTATAGAAGTTTGCGAATCCTAAAAACCTTTGTACATCTTTGATGGTTTGCGGGGCTTCCCATTGTACGATTGCCTGTATTTTCACTGGATCCATCTCCCTACCCTGATGGGATATTAAGAAACCTAGGAAGGGCACTTGTTCTTGGAAGAACAGACATTTTGACTCCTTTGCGTATAAACGATTCTGTAGTAACTTCTCCAGTACAATTCTAACATGTTGAGAATGTTCTTCTTCGTTCTGGGAAAAAATAAGGATATCGTCTAAGTATATCACCATGAACGTATTTAATATATCAGAAAACACATCGTTCACAAAGTATTGGAAGCATGCAGGTGCGTTACATAAACCAAACGGCATTACGAGGTATTCGTAGTGCCCATGGGCGGTCCTAAATGCAGTCTTCCACTCGTCTCCCTCTTTCATCCGCACTAGATTGTATGCGCCTCTAAGGTCTATTTTAGAAAAAATGGAGGCATTTTGGATCTGGTCTAGGAGAACCGGAATTAAGGGCAAAGGATAACGATTCTTAACTGTAATCAGGTTTAATAGCCGGTAATCGATGCAAGGTCTTAGCTCGTCCGTGTCTTTTTTGGATACGAAAAATAACGGTGCCCCTGCGGGTGAAGAAGAGGGTCGGATGAACCCTTTCTCCAAATTATCCTTGATGTAGTTCTTAAGAATCCCGTCTTCCTTAGGGGAGAGAGCATAGATTCTGCCGTATGGGACGCTAGTGTTAGGAACAAGATCTATTCGGCAATCATACTCTCGGTGTGGGGGCAGAACGTCAGCTTCCTTTTTATCAAAGACGGTGGTTAAGTCGGGATATCGGTCGGTGATGGTATTTACATACCGCTTTTCAGTGGCCTCTATCTTAACCGTCCGTCTTTGCCAATCTATAGCTGGGTTCCATCTCACTAACCAGGGCATCCTGAGTATAACCTTAAAGGATGGTGCCTGGATAACGTCAAATTGCTCTTTTTTCTCAATTCCCTGAAATATCACAGTGAGAGGAATAGTATTGTCTTCTATCTGACCCGATTTTAAAGGCGAGTCATCTACGGACATAGCTGGTTCTGGACTGCTTCTTTTTCGAATAGGGACTTGATGAAGCTTTTGGAAAGTACAGTCTATGTAGTTTCCATTGGCCCCACAATCAAGTAAGGCACGAGTGTGTATATCTTTCCTTCCTGGTATGCGAATGGTGATCTCTAGGTACAAATGAGGGAAGGAAGGAGCATCCCCTGAGATAATACCAAGTAGGCGAGGAGTTGTTTTAGCCACATTGCCCAGAAGACCTCCTCGTGTGTCTACCGGGCGCTGGCGTTTCCCGAAATCAATGGACATTGGCCAATCATGTGTTTAGGGTTACCGCAGTAAAAGCATAACCCTTCCCTACGGCGTCTCTCTTTCTCGTGTGTGGAGAGAGGTCCTTTAACCCCTCCCAACTGCATGGGCTCGCTAATCTCTGTTTCTTTAAGAGGGGGAGGTGTGTATCGTTGAAAGGGTCGATAGGTATCGAATCTCCTCTTCTCTTTCCTGCGTTCACGTAACCTTTGGTCTATTTGGATTGTGAGCGTAATATATTCAGAGAAAACCCTAGGTAATGTAACCATGTTTGCTAACATGTCTTTGATATCCTCACGTAACCCCTTATAGAACAGTTTAATCAACACAGTATCAGGCCAAGCAGTGGTGGATGCCAAGAGCTGGAAGTTGGTGACATATTCCTGTGTCTCCTTGTTCCCTTGTCTAAGTTCTAACAGTTCTGCTTGTCTAATGTCTTCTTCCTGCTGACATTCAAACATGTTTGAAAACAGCCGTATAAATTCATCATAATTTCTCAGGCTTCTGTGATCACTGTTGATAAAGGGAGTAGCCCATTTTAGTGCATTCCCATCAAGATTCATAAGAATGAACATTACCTTGCTACTGTCAGTATTGTATACAGTGGGTTTGTTCAGGAAATGGAGTCTACATTGAGTGAGGAAGTTTTGATAATCCTTGTTATCACCTTTAAATTTATGGGGCATAGGTGGGTTTGGGAGGAGATGAGTAACCAATGGCATTACTGGAACTACAGGTGGTGGCTGAATGGGATTGACTGGTGCGTCTACTGGACCATCGGCCGGTGCCCCTGGACCTGGGGGTATTTGTTCAAGTGTCTGTAGTCTATTTGCCATAGTCGTCTGATCTGTTCTAACACCTCCTATCTCTTCTTTCAAAACACTCAATGTCTGATGTACCCGGGCAAATTCCTCATCTAACTTTTTACCCCATACTACACTAAGGTCGGGCTTACTCTCACTCATCGCTGTTGGAGATGGCTTGCAAACAATCTGTTGGACTTTCAAGCACTTCTCTTCACAGCGATGAGTAGAGGCCTGCCTTGCTCTGCCCGCTGCTGTATATGCACTGTACATACACAGCCAGAAGGCTGAAAAAGGGGGCCCACACAAGGACCAGGGTTTACCCTTGTGGCACTGCACCTGAAAGACACAAGAGACAGAAATGTACAGGTTAGGGTTTAGGGAACTGAAATGGGCCCTAACTATGGTATAGAGACTGTGGGTAAGATGTGCACGCTCACCAAATGTTAACCCCCTTGTTGCTCTATACCGGGTGCAGTGGATGGAAGGATTTCTTGAAGGCGTGGTACACTGAGAGAGATGACACAGACGCGTTCTAACACACGCGCTCTTTCACAGTGCTGAGTAATGGGTAGAGTAACTTTCCCTATATACAATGTACAAGACTATCAGCGTAATAGTATCACAGACGAGAAGCACTAAACCAAAACAGGCAATGGTCAAACCGGGAGATCAATAAACAGAGACAGAGGAGCGAGCAGAAGGATTCCAGGAGACAGGCAGGGGTCTGGTACACGGGCGGGCTACGAAGTACAATGGGCTAAACAGAGAATAAACAAGAGCGTAGCAGGGGTCAAGGAACCAGTATCAGCAAAGCAACAGTACAATGGAATAGGCAAAGAGAAGTCAATAAACAGGCCGGGTCACTTATCACAATCAGGAACGTAGAGAGTAGCACGAGTCACACGAGGTCCGCTTGTTGTTCGCAAGCGTCTGCTGAATGCCTGCGTCTTCCTTATAAGGAAGTGCGCAGGGGAAGGGTGCAGCTAAGAGTACCGAAATCGAGGAAGGACTTAATGGTAAATGCGGGCGGCCATCTTGAACAGGCATAGGAAATAGCTGTCAATATGGTAAACACAGACAAAGGACAAGTAAACAATGCGCTTGCCATCGGAATGCCGGAACCGGCTACCGGCACGCACATCTCACCACAGTCTTGGGCGTAAGGAGCAACGTTGCTGGAATGACCACGGATGCCGTAAGCGATGGCCCCGAGGTGGGAGGGTTTGAGAGGGTCTTGGAGCTGGTCTTGGGGCTAGGCGTGACGGTTTCCTAACAGTTTGGAAACGAAGAACATCAACTCTTGTACCTCTCTGTCATGCTCAGTTGGTCTGGTGAGCCGCCCCTTCAGGTGGTTGCATTATTAGATTGTGGGGCAGCTGGGTTATTTATTGATACCGCGTGGGCCAAGGAACATGGAGTACCCGTCATGTCCAAGGTAAAACCCACTGCAATACAAACAGTGGATGGTACACCCATCAGTTCAGGCTTAGTATTATGGCAGACAGTACCTACCAGTCTCAGGATGGGTAGGCATAGAGAGAGTGTCTCTTGGAACTGCATTAAGTCTCCACACAGTCCACTTATTTTGGGCCTTCCTTGGCTTAGACGCCACAACCCATACATTAACTGGAAACTTGGGACGGTCTTGCTCCAATCAGAACATTGTTTTGAGCACTGTTTTCATAATACCCCCTGGTCAGGAGATGAAATAGCCGATGCGTGCAACTCGGATCAGACGTCTAAGACTGAAGGAACAATAAGTCTTTTGATTCCCAAGGAATATGCTTCTTTTGAGTCTGTGTTTGAAAACCCAAAGAGTAAGCCTTTACCTCCGCAGAGAGAGGTAGACTGCCGAATAGATCTGGTAGAGGATGCCCGTATACCTTTCGGTCGTATGTACAACCTTTCACAGAAGGAAAGGAAGGTGTTATTAGACTATCTTACTGAACATTTAGATCAGGGACTCATCACCCCGTCTCGATCCGCAGCTGGTGCCCCTCTCTTTTTTGTTAAGAAAAAGACAGGAGATCTCAGACCGTGCATTGATTACCGAGCCCTCAATGCAGTAACGGTACGGGACCGTTACCCCCTTCCCTTGATACATGATATACTTGAGGCCATCACCGGCTCCGTGATTTTTACCAAGATAGATCTCAGAGGCGCATACCATCTTTTACGTGTAAGAGAAGCCGACGAATGGAAAACCGCCTTTCGCACGCCTTTCGGCCTTTTTGAATATCGGGTTATGCCTTTTGGCCTCGTTAACGCTCCGGCCATCTTTCAAAGGTTTATGGACACTGTTTTTTCTGATTTATTAATGATTTCGGTTATAGTATATCTGGATGATATACTCATCTTTTCTCGATCTTTGCAGGAACATGTCTCACATACCTCAGAGGTCTTAAGTCGTCTATTAAAGAATCAACTGCTCAGTAAACCTGAGAAATGCATTTTCCATGCCAAACAAGTAGACAACTTGGGGTATGTACTATCAGAGGAGGGGTTCCAGATGGATCCCAAAAAAGTCACGGCTATATTAGACTGGAGTCCTCCTGCTTCTATCAAGGCGCTTCAAAGATTTCTTGGAGTTGCGAATTATTATCGCAATTTCATTCAGAACTTTGCAGACTGTGTTAAGCCTTTGACAGTATTACTACAAAAGGATGTAAAATACTTCTGGACAGAAATACAACAAGCAAGTTTTGACAAACTAAAGAAACTGTTTACGGTCGCCCCCATTCTTCTGCCTCCCAATGACGAAGATCAGTTCATTGTGGACACCGATGCTTCGGACGTAGCTTTGGGTGCTGTTCTCATTCAAGTCTCACGCAATGACTCCCGTGAACATCCTATAGCCTTCTATTCCAGAACCCTAAATTTGGCCGAACGCAATTATTCCACTATTGAGAAGGAATTATTGGCGGTGCGTTGTGCCCTAACGGAATGGAGACATCATCTTTTGGGCGCACGGCATAAATTCTTGATTCGTACTGATCATAAGAATCTGGGAATCCTTAGGAATATGGATTGCAGGAACAGCAGACAGGCCCGGTGGGCGTTCTTTTTCTCTCAGTATGAGTTCGATATCACCTACATCCCAGGCACGCTCAATATCGTAGCAGATGCCTTGTCTAGAAGTTTTCCCCTACCGGAAGTATTACCTTTTGATACACATATTTTCTCGGATAACACCAGATTTCTTGGGGTTCTTCGAAATTGGGAGGATCTTCGTCTCCGATTGGTGCAGGAGACTATTCAGAAGGCTTCTGACTTTACTTCAGATAATCGTTTTCAGGTATTAGACGGTCTACTTAAATTTCAAGGTCGTGTTGTCTTGTTCGACAAGGAAGATTGCCTAGATGCACTCCAATCTTGTCATGATAACCCCGTATCAGGTCATCGGGGGGTAAAAGGAACGTTAGATCTGCTCATTCGGCACTTCTGGTGGAAGGACATGAAGGGAATGGTTCTTAGATATGTGCAGGCTTGTCCCATTTGTGCCCAGGGTAAGGTTGTGGTAGGAAAAAAGACTGGATTACTTGTACCGTTACCAGTCCCCAAAAGACCTTGGCAACATATTTCGATGGATTTTCTTGTAGACCTTCCCAGGTCTGACAAGTATACCACCATTCTTACGGTCATAGATTCTTTTACCAAAATGGTACACTTTATACCGTTAGAAAAACTACCTTCCGCCAAACTATTGGCTAATGTTTTCTTCAGAGACATTTTTCGCTTGCACGGATTGCCAGAAATTATTGTTTCCGATCGAGGGGCTCAATTTGTCTCCAGGTTCTGGGGAGCGGTGTGCTCCGGATTAGGGGTTTCTCGAGCATTGTCATCTGCGTATCATCCCCAGTCTAATGGGCAAACGGAAAGGGTACAGCGTACCCTTAAGACGTACTTACGTATGTATGTCAACCAAAGACAGGACGATTGGGTAAACTTTTTGCCCATCGCTGAGTATTCCATCAATAATGCTACACACAGCTCTACCAAATTCTCACCCTTTTATGCATTGTATGGCATGCACCCCAGGTCATTGCTGTTCCATCCTTCGGAATCTGGAGTTCCCGCTGCAAACAAACAGCTGGATAAGATAGAGACCATTCACAGGGAGTTACAGACCAATCTTGAAAGATCCAAGCTAGTTATGAAAACGGCAGCAGACCGGAGACGCAGGGATTCCCCTGCTCTCGATGTTGGAGACATGGTTTGGCTAGCATCTGAAAATCTTCCTCTTACGGGAGTACAAAGATTTAGGTGTCGTTTTGTTGGACCTTTTCCCATACTAAAAAGAATTAATGCAGTCACCTTTAAACTACGTCTTCCGACCAGGTGGCGCATTTGCTCATCATTTCATGTATCTTTGTTGAAACCGGTGGTGCATGACCCTTTTCTGCGTAACGTTACACCACCCCCTGCCGTACTTAAGGCCGGGGTGGTCGAGTACGAGGTGGAAGAAGTTCTGGATTCGCGGATCACTCGTGGTCAGCTACAGTATTTATTGCATTGGAAAGGTTATTCTAAGGCTGATCGTTCTTGGGAACCAGCCGCCTCGGTTCATGCTCCCAAGCTGGTTACCCTTTTTCACCGCAGATTCCCAGCCAAACCGGGCCCCCTAGGAAGGGGGAATACTGTAGCGATTCGCCGCTACCCTCGTAGAGTTAATGTACGTTTGTGACTCGCATGTTTGTTTACCTTGTAGGTATTTTTCCATTTTTTGGTTTTCTAGCGTCTATCTTCTTCGTTTGGCCGCAGCCCACATCGGATCCGTTCTGTCCCACGCCCTCTTCTTGCGCTCTCGCTGTCATTGGTCGAGGAATCTGGCAGTCTTGGGGCCGCTCCCCTCAGCTTCCTATTGGTCCTTTTCAGCCAATCGGATCCTTCCTGTCTATCTTCGTCCGGTTTTTAACATCTGGCAAAATGCTGCACGGCGCTTTTCAGTAAGTCGCGCCCCAGAGTATTCCTTCGGCGTCCTTCTTCTAGCAGTGGTATTTTCCTAGTCCAGTGTCCTTTTTCCTTGTTTGGTTTGTTTCTGCAGGTTTTTCCCCGTACGTTCTCTGTCTTGAGCCCGTTCTGTTCAGGTACTTTTTTCCGTTGCTCTGTCAGCTATCTTTGTTTACGTCTGCACTCTTCTTTTTACCTCTGGTCCTTTTTTCCTTTTTCCTTTGGCTTGAGGTTTTCTCACCGTGGAGTAGTCCTTTGTTTTTCCCTTGTCTTGTTTTCTTTATCAGGGCTATCTAGAGAGTATCCCAGGTTCCTGCTAAATAGGGGTCTCCCTTTAGGTTCCTGTGTTGTTAGAGTTAACCTTACTTCAGGGAGAGTTCCCAAGTTGTCCTGTCAGGTCCTAGGTTGCTGAATTCCTTCAGGGATCTCCGGAGGTTTTTGTGCCTACTTCTGGCTTTTCCTCCATTTACCCACGGTGTCTATAGCTACCCAGTGGAATTATTTACTGTGTGGCTAAGCCAACGTGTGGTACTTACTTCGCCATCTCAACTGACAGGTGAGTCCACACGAAATATTGCTATACAGTTACAAACTGAAAAGCCAATATTTTCTAGCTATCAGGAATGGCCTCTATCGAGGATTTAACATTAGCAATCCAGCAGCTAGGACAACAGTTACAGTCCGTTAAAGCGGAAAACGCAGCAATGAAGGCTGTACTAAATAGTAAACCTCCTGTGGTTATCGAACCATGTACCATCAATGCCAATCTTGAAAAGTTTTCTGGGGACCCACGAAAGCTCAAAGAATTCCTGAACGCCTGCAAGGTGCAGTTTCTCTTCCGACAT
Source organism: Desmognathus abditus (assembly GCA_030264455.1). Taxonomy (NCBI): domain Eukaryota; kingdom Metazoa; phylum Chordata; class Amphibia; order Caudata; family Plethodontidae; genus Desmognathus; species Desmognathus abditus. Next base: position 9,115 of record JASCRC010575649.1, read on the forward strand.
GAGCAGTTTACTACCGATAAAACCAAGGTTGGATTTTTAATCAGTAATTGCACGGGCAATGCGTTGGCCTGGGCTACCCCTTATGTTATAAACGAGGACCCCTTGCTTGACGATTTTGATTCCTTTGAAACAGCCTTTACGGATATGTTTCAGAGAGAGAAAGCCTCTTTTTCATGCGAAGAAGCTCTGCTAGATTGTACACAGGGAAATAGAGATGTAATGACTTTCGTTACAGCCTTTAAAGCTTTAGCTAACGAAACTAAATGGGCTGATTCTGTTCTGCTACCCTTGTTTAGAAGAGGGCTAAAGGAAGAGATAAAAGACGAGATCGCCCGCAGTGCCCGAGTCAACGCGCTCTCTGAGTTAATCGATTCCGCCCTGTCCATTGAATTCCGTATTAACGAAAGGAGAAACGAACGTCGACGAGTAACGCCTAGTACTTCTCGATCGTTTCGCCCCACAGACACTACAAAGAACGAGATACGTAAAGACAGCAAAGAAGAACCCATGCAGATAGGGAATGCCCGAGGTCCTCTCACAGCAGAGGAAAGACAACACCGAAGAGACCGGGGGCTGTGTATGTATTGTGGCTCTGCTTCCCATTTGGTCAAAGATTGTACTCTGTGTCCTCAAAAAAGGCCGGCGGAAAACTTAAACACCCGCAAGTAGGTAGGGACTCTCCTGTGGGTGTTTTAAATAGTCCCTTGTGTGAGTTTGGGAATGAAGACCATCGACTCTTGTACCTTTCTGTCCAACTCAGTTGGTCGGGCGAGCCGCCCCTTCAGGTCGTTGCGCTATTAGATTGTGGGGCAGCTGGGTTGTTTATTGATACCACGTGGGCCCAGGAGCATGGTGTACCCGTCGTTTCCAAGGTTAAACCCACTGCTATACAAACCGTAGATGGGACACCCATCAGTTCAGGCTTAGTGTTATGGCAGACAGTACCCACTACTCTTAGGATGGGCAGGCATAGAGAGAGTGTCTCTTGGAACTGCATCAAGTCTCCTCATACTCCACTTATCTTGGGTCTTCCTTGGCTTAAACGCCACAACCCATATGTCAACTGGAAACTTGGAACGGTTTTGTTCCAATCTGAACATTGTTTTGAACATTGTTTCCATAATACCCCTTGGTCAGGAGACGAAGTAGCCGATACATTCAACTCGGATCAGACGGCTAAAACTGAAGGATCTATAAGTCTTCTGATTCCCAAGGAATATGCCTCTTTTGAGTCCGTGTTCAAAAACCCTAAGAGTAAGCCATTACCTCCTCATAGAGAGGTTGATTGTCGAATAGACCTAATGGAGGATGCTCGGATACCTTTCGGTCGTATGTACAATCTTTCACAAAAGGAAAGAAAGGTGTTGTTAGACTATCTCACTGAACATTTAGATCAGGGGCTTATCACCCCATCTCGATCAGCAGCCGGTGCCCCTCTCTTTTTTGTTAAGAAAAAGACAGGAGATCTTAGACCGTGCATTGACTACCGAGCCCTCAATGCAGTAACGGTACGGGACCGTTACCCCCTCCCCTTGATACATGATATACTTGAGGCCATCACCGGCTCCGTGATTTTTACCAAGATAGATCTCAGAGGCGCATACCA